>CATIWQ010171748.1:0-10800 GCA_949673415.1 Euphorbia schlechtendalii | reverse complement strand
CATGTAATTAACATCAAATTCTTAGTTTCAGTTTCCATTTTTGTACATTTCACCTTATTTTAAATATTTTACATGCTCATTTAATTATGTTCATGCAATTGGATTTATGTGGATATCAAATAATATTAATTATCCAATATTTTCGGGGTAAATAATAAATAAAAAATACAATTAATATTTAAATATGGATCCGGGTCCGGATCCGGGTTTCATTGCCCGGACCCGGACCCGGATCCGACGGGTCCAAAAAATCGAGATCCGGACCCTAAAAAACGGATCCGGATCCACGGATCCGGACCGGGTCCGGGATCTGTTGCCATCCCCAGTGGAGGTTTTTTAACAAGGGTTAAAAGGTCAATTTATTGCCAAAAAAAGTTATTATGCGTTGAGGTAAATGAACAAAGACTACAACACGTGTTTTTAATATTTGTTATGTTTCAACATAGTGTGGAACTGTTTATGTGGCTGCAACTTTATTTTTGCTAATGGAGAAGGAAAAAATGTTTGGCAGGTGGATCGAAATCAGTGAAGCTGGACACAGGTGCGGTGGTCAATGCTCCACTGTTCATCAATGTTGGAGATGAAATTTTGGTTGACACCAGAACTGGTCAATATATGAGCCGTGCATGAGATTTTTGTTTTTTTTCTCTTCTATTTGTATAGCACACGAGTTGTAAGGTATACGTATACCTTATTTTAGTAGCGTCTATTTACCAGAGAACTTTCCCATTGTAAGGGGCCATTTTGTTGTGGAAATAAATATCTTACATTTCTGGCTTGGGCAAATGAAAAATTTGCTAGAGCAAAAATATAGGAAAGCTCATCTATATAATGCAATCATTTTTCTGAAATGTTTCAACGTTTATAACATATTCAGTTCATTGAAAGACAAACAATTGAATGCGCTGTCATAAATTGACCAACTGGTCTTCTACTTGCCTTGAAGGGGTTATCTTGCCTTCGTACATGTGCTCAGTAGTAGAAATACATAACAATTGCTGTTTTTAGTCAAGACTATAAGTTGTTCCATGGGAAGTTCACCTTATTCCACTCGGGATTACTAAACCCTAGGGATATCATATGTTTGACAATTGAAATGAGTACCAATCATATGGAAAAAAATTCTTATGTTGGCCATGTTGATTATAATTACTAAGCTTATTGCCTAAATTGATATTTAGTTAATTTTGGATGAAATTGTTTCAATAAAGGCTTAATGTATAGTTTAATTCCTGAACTTGGTTTCACAAATTAAGTGACTTCCTAAATTTTGAAAGCACTCCATTACCTCCCTTAACTTGCAAAACTTTATTAGTTTATCCTCTCAACTTGCAAAAAACACACAAGTTTGTCATTGATTGTCACATATCAACTTCTAGTGGAAAAAGAAAAATAATATATACGAGAAGTCAAATCAATTAGAAGGTGACACGCGGTATTTAGAAAGCAAATTGGTGTTGTTTTACAAGTTGAGGGAGGTAACCATATACTTTTAAACTTTAGGGATCATTTGATTTTTGAAATAAAGTTCATAAAGTAAATTTCGAAAAACAAAATTCACCATTTTATAAGTAGATTGAAAATAAGTTTAAAGGTCTACAAGCAAAACTTGTACAGTTTTCCACATAAGCACATAACTAAGAAACATACTTTAAGTGCATTTTTTCCTCCAAACAATTAAAACAAACATGGTAACAAGATCTCAATTTTGTTGTGGTTCGTTGTTAGGAACGGTTCCTCTAACCAAAGCTGCATTGTACACACTACAAGCCTCCAAAAACCTACCTTGTCGATTTAATTCCCTAATTATAAGATCATAACTCATCCTATTTGGTACCTTGTGAGTTCCACAAATTATAACCAACACTAAAACTAAAACTGCCTTCTCCATCTTTCCTTCAATGCAAAACCTTCTAATTATCCTATTTACAATGCTCATTCTCGGTACATACTCAACCCCAATCATTTCCTGCAAAATTACCAAAGCATCCTCAACTCTCTTCCCAATTGAAAGCGCTTTAACTACAAGACAATACGAGCTTTGATCGAAAACACATCCTCTCTTCCGCATTTCATCGAACACTTGGTAGGCATCTTCTAACATAACATTGTCTTTCACATATTTTCTACATAATCCTCTTAGGAAACTGTTCATTAACCTCTCATCGCCCTCGTATCCACTCTCCAACTGTTAATAAGCACCGAGGAAAGTAAAGAATTAAAAAAAATCCAGAAGAAAAAACACAAGTTCTAAGCAACAGTGCGTACCATTTCTTGGTAAACTTGCTGAGCTGCTTTGATATTTTTCCAGATCAGTAAACCGCGAATTAACGTGCTGTAGCTGATATAATCAGGCGTGCATTGTTGTTCTTGTTTCATTTTTTTCAACACATTGATTCCTTCCAGTGGTTTTCCTTCTTTGGTGTAGCCATGGAACAGAGTGTGGAAAGTTACGACACTTGGTTTTAATCCCAATTCGATAGCTTCGTTGAGCAATTCCATTGCTTCATTCGATCGGCCTACTTTACAAAACCCATTCATCATCGCTGTGTATGTATAAATGTCCGGTTTAATGGCGGATTTCTTGATATCTTCCATTAGTTCAAATGCTTCCTCGACTCTTCCTACATAGCACAATCCTTTTAACAGGCAATTGTATGTTTGAACAGTTGGTTGGATCCCATTTGTGGTCATTAGATCGAGAATTTCGAAAGCTTTCTGCAATTTTCCCCTTCTGCAGAATGCATCTATGAGCGCTGTAAACGTTGCTGCATTTAGGTTGAATCTGTTATGTAACATGTGGTCTAAAACCCTTTTAGCTTCATCAAGGTCGTGTTTAGATATGAGATCGGAATACAATTTCAAAGCCAGGCTAGATTGATTGGCTAATTCGAGACTTTTGACCTGTAATTTGCTAGTTTCTTCATTATAGTTGTGAACCGAGCTGAGGCCGGTGGAGAATTGAAGGGGAAAAGATGCATCCTTTTTGTAAGAAACGTAAGAGGATGAGGAATTAGGCGGAGGGTTTGAAGTTGGAAATGGTGAATTTGGAAGATTGGTAAAGAATACAGTTGATGGTTGAAGAAGGTGATAATGCATCATCGGCGAAAAAATGATGGCTGCGACCGGCCACTGGTTTATTTGTACAATTCACTAGTTCTGTGCAGACAAGTTAAAATATATAGCAGTTCAGTTTTGAAAAAGCTCATATAAAACATGACTGCGCCTATATATTTGTCAAATTCGATTTAAATTCTTCAAAAAAATATTTGTCTAATTTAGAGATAGTCAAGATTTACAAGATCAAATTCTCCTAGGAAGTACAATGACACCGCGAAGAACTATTGTGTTGTAGTTGAGTTTTAAATCGTAAATTCTTTAACAAATGTGAAGTATTTATTAAGGTTTAATGTATTAATAGATATTTAAATTGTTCATATTATTTATCATATAAGATTTTTCAAAAGTGTCTGTAACATCTCAATCTGGTAAAAAAATCATTAATTTTTAACTTGAGAACAAAATATGTCGATTTTTAATTGATAAGTGAAAAAACAAGAAAATTAATTGATTCTAAATGATCCACCCTCTCAACTTTTGAAAGTTCTAAATGATTAAATTTTTACCATTAAAAAACATGTTATGTATTCATCAAAAAAACTAAAATAAGACTTTGAGTGTAGATTTCTATTTCAAGCATCATTAAAAGGTTAAATATTTATAACCTCTTGATAAAATCTCCTTGTGCTTTATTAAACTAATTTAGACACCTCTATGTTTTAGATTTTTACACTACCTTATTCCATTCATAATTATTGATATTGCATATATATTTTGACAATGTTTGCTTAGCTATTGATCAAAACTATGAAACTTTTTAATGTATTTCATAAATAAATTATCTTTTGTACATAGTCTTATGGTTGTATTTGAATAATAAAGCATAAAATGAATAAATCGAAAGAAAATTGATTATATAAACACTATAAGCAAGAGTAATTTTGTTATAAAGGCACGTCTTGTTAAATTTGAATCTAAAATGGCATAAAAATATATACAGGGCTGTAATAATATGATATAAGTAAAAGGAAGGAATGAAAAACCGCAAAACATAAGTAATTTTAAAGGCGATTTATTTAGTCAAATAGAGAGGGTGTCATAAATTATAATCGTTTAACTGTATTAAAAAGATAGAACTAATTACAATCATAATTAGAGCAATAAACAAATCAAAATTCAAAACATTATCAAACCCTCAATGATCGGCTAAGAAATTTACATAATCGGGGGTTTTTAGGATCAGGAGCCTGCAATTCCTGTTTGGGAGCACTGCATTTGGCCTCCTTTCTTAATAGAAAAGGTTTAAGCAACTTCTTAAGTAGCTTTTTGAAACCATTCCGGCGACCTTGTTCCACCTTTGTCACTAACGGCGGAGACCCTTGTTCCTTGTGAAGAAACCGAGTAGTCCGATGGGCGACGCCGGGTTCTGATAGGCTGCGGGCGAGTATAGCTTGGTTGAGTTGCACCTCAAAGGAGAGCCTCTCGAATTGATCGAGAAGTGTGCTGTGTTCGTCTCCAAATTTGTTGACGATCACTGAAATTTCCTCCATTTCTTAAGTAATTAATGGACTGAGTTTTGATTGTGTTTATAAAATGGAATTTATAAAATTATTGACCCTCTGCCTTCCTCTACTGGCAAAGAATCTAATTACAATAATCTCACGGCAAACATAAATATTAACTCCATCTCTTTACCAATTTTTATATTGCGCCTTTTTTTGTATGTTTATACTATATCAAAATTATCTTTTAAATGGGTTATTTTTTTTGGGTTACATACGCTTTTTTTGTACCTTTTTTAAACTTTAGTGGATGGATGTCGAAAAAAATATAACAACATGGATATTATTTTCAACAGAAAGCGCAAACAAAATATTCTAACATGACAATCTCTTGTAAACAAGAGTAATTTTGTGAGAAAATGATGGAAGAAATTATTAAACTTAATTTTATGATTTTGAACTCTAATTTATGTGTGAAAAAAATTCAAAAAGGTACGAGTTCAAGCAAAAAAGTTATTTTTTATGTGTTAGACTTTTATAAAATATGTTCTTTGAAAATGTGATTCGTAATTTAATTTAATTAAACGAATTACAAAACCAATTATTATTTCAGTAAAAAAAAAGATTTACTATTAAAAGTTATAAACATTTTATGAAATTTATCAGTTATAAGGTAGGTCTAAATGTATTACCAACCAGTGCAAGTTTTTTTTTTAAAAATTATTACAGTATAATTTAACGAGATATATATATATATATAAAAGTTAAATTAGAAAATTCATTTGAGGATGTGTGAGTAATGAATTGTCATACATGCACATGTTTTCTTTTTTGAAAAGAGTCATATGCACACTTATTACAGTTAGTCCTTAACAATTTTACCAAAAAAAGTTATTCCTTATTTTCATTATTTCATATAAAAGTAAATCATGGGTTGTGCCATATATTACCCTTTTTTAGGGAATCTACTAAAGAGGATTAGATGAGACCCATTTGTCTCTTTTGACCACATCCAAGAATGTTTCACCGAGTTTTTGAATAAATTACTTGAAGTGAAGATTTTATAAGAAAATTAATTTTTGAAATATCATACCAAACCTTTATTTTGACACATTTGACAAAGGAAATAGTTAAAGTAACTTTGGGTTTTGCAAAACTTTTTATTATTTGACTGTAAGTTATGTTGGGAGTTCAATATATTTTTCTTCAGCAACCGTCGTTAGTATGATTTACTGCAATTGTAATTATGTAACCTATTAATATCATAGTGAGAGTCATACTATCCAAGAAATCTAATGTCTAATCCTAGCTTAGCTTGTACATTTCGAAAATCCGTTTCAAAAATGTTTTTTTGTTATCCAACCTCTAAAATGATAATATGTAATCAATCATTCTTTTCATGCAGCCTAAACAATCATATAACGTAAGAAATCTAGCATATTATTGCTCCGAACGACCCCCTCAAAATCATAGCATAAACATGATATAGCTCTACCATCGTGAAGAGAGGATCAAGATCATAGCATAAACATGATATAGCTCTACCATTATCAAGAGAGGATAAAATACGTTAGAAATCACTATTTACACTTTACTTAAAAGTTATGACCAATAAATAGACTTTTTAAAGGAAAATATGTGTACTGATCATGTAATTAAAACAAATAATACACCTAGAGGCATATAACCAATGCTAGACATCTCACCTTAAACGAGACCAAATCTGAGTATAAGTCATGTGACTACCTAGGACCCACAACCAAATTGATGTTTTTCCAACGGAGTGAAGCAACTCTCTTGGCTTCTAATATATAAACTTGCTTTAACAACCTCAGGGGCAGCACCAGGGGACGGCTCGCAGAGGCAGCCGCCCACCCATCGACCGGGAAACCTCATGATTATATGGGGTTTTTTCGACAATGTTTACCACTGCAAGGCTTACATGGCTGCCCCTGCAAGTTGAAGATAACTCAGCAAGTTCTTTTTGAAACCTAATTCTCACGACGACGACGCCATTCTAGTTTTTAACTTGAAAAGACAAACGAAGTCGTTTTATTACTTAAATAATTTAAATACTCGAAGAAAACCAAAAGGTAGACTTGTGTTTAGTTTCAACGCGGCCTCTGTCGTCCAATGTTGTTTGGTGTATGTCGTCTTTTTCGTCATCTCACAGTTGTTCTCGGGTTTCTTCTGGCCACCCATAAGAAAGTTAGTTTTTTAATTAAAAAGTTCAAACCCTTAATTTGATTTCAATCCAAAAACAAGTTGTGATTAGTCTGTTATGTACACCCGCACCAGTAGCTGCTCTCCCACCTCTTCAATCCTTGCTTTTTAACGTAAACTAGTGAATAAACATGCCAACAATCTATTGTTGGAGGGTGGTCCATGAGAATTTTAACAGAGAAATTGAACTATGTATTATTGTTTTTCTATAACCTTTTCCTCTTATTTACTTTTCTTTTCCATTAACCATCATTCCAGTTGGAATTTTATTTGATGAATGTTATTATTCAATTATGATTCGGTCATTCTTTCGTTATTCAATTCATATTGGAATGTTTAATTGATTAGAACTGAAGCTATTGGTGGTTGGGGAAATTGTGATCTTTAATCCATTCACAGAAGAAAGATGACAAAGATGAATATAAAAATTAATTAAATATTGTATTTTCAATACATAACTCAAAATATTAGTTTTTTGTTGTAATTTTTAAAATTAATCTGCGAGTTAACTACTTTCTATACTTCTTTACCCGAGCCCCCAAAATGTGAAGGAACAGGTTTGATGAGGGGATGCCATCCAACTTGACATTGCGGCCCATCAGTTAAAAGCCGACCAACCTACTCCTCACTACAGCGGAGTAATACTCTAACCACTGAGAAGAGGCTTTAAGCCACCGGAAACGACAACCACAACCAGTCATGCCAAACATTAGCTGACTGATGCAACAAAAAACTGTGTTTTTAGTTGAATGTTTAATACAAAATATATATATTTTTTTTTTTTGAATAGGTCAGACATCATATATACGAAAATTGGATAGTTCATATATCAAATGAGCAAAATTTAAATATTCATGATACACCAAACGATCAATTTTCATATGTCGACCATCAAAAATTGAATTGATTTACAGTACAAAACCCAAGAAACGATAATTAAATCCATGAATAGCATATTGAATTGCTAAGAGTTGAAAATACCATGTCTGCCCGTGAACGAGTCAATCGGGTCAACGGATACGATCCAATTTACTTATTTAGATTAAATTGAATGTTATAGAACTTTAAGGAATTAATTGTAAATAATTAAAAGTTTAAGAACTTTATTGCAATTAATCAAATTTTCATTTTATATATATACATGAAATCAACGTGTGATTTCATTATTGGAAATTCATTTCAGTTCATTTTCATTTCCTTTCATTTTCTCTCTCTCGGGTTTTCGCCTTACAATGAAATTATCTCAAATCAATTGTTATATATTTTTGCCGTTACAGAAGTTGTGGATACACATCCATACTCCGACACACCATGAGATGGATTCGACTTAGCATTCGATACAACATCCTTTGATCTTGAGCATATGAAATAAGGTTAAAATCAGAATCTGTTTTCACTTTAGGTTTTCCTTCATTAAATGTCATCCATTTTTACTTCATGTCACCCAAATATTTTTCCTTTATTTCCCATATTACTCCTAGCCTTTCAAAATCACTTTCAACTACTCAATAATAATTGAAATGAAAATAAAACTCTTAATGTTCATAATTGGATAATTATAATGTTAATTTATATTAGTTATAGATTTAGTACAATATTTATTATGATATTCTATATTTAAATAAATTAGAGAATTTATTTCATTATTTATTTTACTAATTAATATCTTTTTCATATTAATTCAATTCTTTTTAATCAAGAAAGTCTTTGTATTTTATTGTAAAAAGTTAAATGACTATAATTTAGAAATTTACTTCATTTTTAACTATATATTAAAAATTTAAAATATAATTTTAAAATCTAGTTGCTAGAAAAATAGGCAAAGGCGTGGCCGGTCAAGGAAAAATGTGCAAGCCATTGATGTGGCTGCAACAATCCATGGCTGGTCAAACTGGTCAGCATTGTCCGCTAGTTCTCCGACCGGCCATGCCAATGACTGGTCGAAAAACCTGGCCAACCATGTTCGAATTTTTCCTCATCTATGTATCTTCGTCTTTTCAAGGGACGGTGAAAAGTGAAATCAGACGAAGTTTAATACTCACTCCGATCCCTAATATTTATCATTTTAAACTTTTTACTTTGATTTCTAATACTTATTATTTTAAAATATCAATGCATTTTTTTACAAGATTTTCCTAATTTATCCTTGCATTAATTAGGATAGAAATTAAATGTAAATTAATTTATAAATTGACAATTAAGAAAAGAGAAAATTTTATTATAAAATAAAATGAATGAATTAACAATTTTAATAGTACATTAAATCTTATTGATTTTTATAAAAATCTAAAATCATAAATATTAGATAAAAGACTCCAGGTAAACGTTGATAGCAAAGTAACCTAAAGAATAAAGTTCGAGTTTGGTAGTAATTAATTTGTGTTCCGTACAAATTTCTATTTTTACATTACAGAAGGCCCAAAAATACATCCACAACGAGATTCCCTTTGCACACGGTGTACGTGTTACATCTGAGAAATTGAAAGCGGCGATTCATCAATCAACCCTACTTCTCGACTCACAACTTAGCTTCCTGTCAAATCGATTCCAACAATACCCTAATTTCTCACCACAGATTCCAGCTTTTATTTGCCTTACGCTTCAGCGTGAAATCAAGCTTTCGATTTTGCTCTGTTAATGATTACTAGCATACGCCCTTTGGTTGAAATTTAATGTTTATATGTTGGAATGGGAAGAAATGAGATGGTAGCACTCATTTTACTACTTCTGATTGTTGCCGATGTTTCTATTGCTTCTTCGTTACTCTCAAATTTTCGTAGATTTGTCACTGTAGCTTCCACGGCCAGCTCAAATTCAAATCAAGTAAATCTCTCTTCAAATCTTATTATACGATTGCATCAATTTCATTTCATGCAGAATAACTTGATGATTGGTTTGTGTTTGATTTGTTCTTCGTTTGCCTGCTAGATTTCTCCATCTCTGAGTCCAGATCCTCTCCATACTAGTGCTAACAAAGCGTCTAGTAATTCAAGCTCAAATGATACCAAAGTTGATTCTAGTTCAAAGGGTCCAAATATTACTTTGACGGCTCCTCCTCCTCTTCCTTTAAGCAATGAGAAGGATGGTGGAAAGACAAATTCTAAAACGGATTCACAGTCAGGTGGTGGTCTGAACTGTACTGGATTTCCTAGAAGGTGCAGCGATGGGAATAACCTGGTCGCCTGCATTCTTGATGTTCAAACTGGTAATTCTTTTTGCTGCACTATTGAAGTTTTGTGTTTTCTTTTGTTATTCTGATATTGTTTTTCCAGTATTTATATATGGAAATGGAATTGTTTGTTTGTGCCAGGACCGTATGACTTTTAACATTTTACAATAGATTTATACCATTAGTTTTTTTTTTGTTGATAAAAAGTTTACAGCAATAGTTGATATAAGTTATTAGGTTGAAGTTTTTCATTTGGAAAATGATAATAGGTAACCTAGGAAGCACGGAAACTCGTGTGACATGCCTTTTCCGCATTTCCCATCCGTTTCGGAAACAGAAACCCTAGGAAACCACTACGAAACGTTTCTGGGCCGTTTCTGCAATTAATGAAAGTTGAAAACTCGTTTCTGTAAATTCCGGAAACCATTTCCTAGCAATTCCTCATATCGAAATACCCAATTTTAATTCATTCGCAGAACTAAACTTTCTAATATATTTAAACTACTAAGACTTTAAAATCCCAATTTAGTATTTATATTATTAATAATATTATTATATTATAAAAACTTGTTTTGTTCCATTTTACTTACATTATTACGATTTAGTAAATATGACACAACTTTCAGACTTCATGAAACTTTATTATCTTTGATAACCTTATTTACTATTGTTTAATGTTTTGAAATAGCCAATACTTATGTAGATTTGCTTTATAATCAATAAATTTATTTTAAAATTCATGATTTTTAGTATTTTATATAAGAATGAAATAATGTGTACGAAATTTTATATTTTTCATATTTATGAATATACCCCTAAATTTTTATTATTTACGCGTTTCCCCAC
>CATIWQ010171746.1:0-24890 GCA_949673415.1 Euphorbia schlechtendalii | reverse complement strand
AAATTAGGGGGTGGAGAAGACAGCTACCCACTTCCCTTATTAGCATCCCAAAGCACATGCATGAACATAAATTCAATTTTAAATTAAAACATTTGGAAAGTTTGTTACATCTCCTGGAAAAGGACATCTCTCCTTTATTATCTTGCTTCTGTTTTGTTTGTTGTCAAATACCAATTTACCATTCTTAACAATCCTTGTATGCCCTCTATACCATGTTTCCCCATAGTGTACACTTTCCTCGGTTGACTTCTTTTCCTTTTACCACGTCATAACAAATGATTTTCTTCTATTCATTTTCAAAAAAAATTGAAATAAAAAAAATTATTCATGTACTTATTATCATGACAATTAAAAATACGATAAATTCATTCTACAATAATTAAATATTATTTATTAATTTGATACTTTTTTTTATTCGTGCAATGTTATTTTAGAGGTTGTGTATTGACCTTTCAACTAGGATATGAGTGTTATCAATTTAATTCTCTGAAATATTGTAATTTGTAAAGCTACGGTGGACATGAACCATTATTTTATTATTATCCCACACACCTTTTAGTTTTCATTATTCTGTAGCCCGGCATTTTCAGACAAAACTCTTAGTTTATTGTCAGGCCAAGCCTTATCACTTTGGCTTATCTTTTGACATTTAATGTGTTTTTTATGTTGAATATTTTAATTAATATATAAAATTATCAATAGATTCATAATTATATACAATTTTTTTCGGTGGATAAATGAATATCAAAGTTATTTGAAACAACTTAAATTAGTTTGCTAGAGTCCCATAAGATAATATAATAGAATGATTAAAAGGTGCATAACAAACACCGTCGTATGTCGTAGTTTTATCTTAAAAACATTTAAAAAATATATTTTTGGTTTTATTTATTTTCCAATTCAATGCTGTTTTTTACTTTAAACTACAATTAAAATCATCTATTTTAAATCTCCTCTTATATTTTAATTAAGTGTTAGCTTTTCTTACCTAAATTACATTTAAATTCAATAATTTTCTTTCTCTTATTTTAATTATTCTTTTAGATCTTATTCCTAATTAGGCAAATTAAAACTTGATTTTTTCTTTTAAACAATTTTTCACTTAAGAATTAACGAATAATTTTTCCAACTGAACCTGTATTAATATAGTAGCTGAAAATTAATTCTCGGGCAGATATAATGTTGGAATTTGGGGAATTTCATTTGATATTTCTAAAGTCGCAATACACTTTCAAATTGAAATTTATTTGATCGATTCATCAAACTTTCAATCGGATAAGATCAAAAATTTTATCAATAACAAGAATTTTTATTTTGCTGTGAAAAACAACCGAGTTTTTCTCTATATTTTTGTCAATTTCGTTTTTTATGAAATAAATAATCAAAATTTCAATGAAATTCTATTTCAGGTAACGGTCATGTCCAAAAAACATGTGCTTTCGGGTTTCATTTGTGTCCAACAGACACATTGTTTTGGTCCAAATTCATTTTTCTGATGAATTTGTCAAATGATGCATGAGTTCAGCCTGGGGCACTGCCCCCGGACCCCCAAATCGTAACAGAACCAAAACAAGTTTGCACTCTACGTTCTCCCGACTTGTTCGATAAAATATCACGATCGCATGGATCAAGCTAGTCGATTAAATTACACTAAACTACTAACATCTTAATTAATTAATCTATATGTTTTATTGACCGCACACTCATTTGATAAAAATATAAACAACATCGTAAATTAGATAATTTATTCATTTTCTCCGATGAATTTCTTTACAATTTATTATGCAATCTAAATATATATTGTTGTTATTTTAGAATATTTTTTCTTTAAAATCTTTAAGGATAACACTGTCTGTAATTAGTAAAAAAAGGGATAACACTGTTAAAAAATTTGATTTAACATTGCATATAATTATAATATATTCATTGCTACTTCGGAGTAGTTAAAACAATTTTATTCAATTGTAAAGGTTGAATATATCTATTTTATTCAAATAGAACTTTTATGAATTCAAAGAAATTGGAAGATGATTAAAAATTAATGAAAATAAAAATTAAATTGGTAAGAAAACTATAAAATAAGATAAAGATGCAATTTAGGAAAGAAAATAAGATTGAATTAAGAAAAGAGTAGAATATATTTTCATTTCCTTTAGTTTTGTTAATTATAAATATAATAAATTAGTGTTTTAAATACTTTTAAGATAACATTTTTTTTTTTTTTGAAGAGATACTTTTAAGATAACATTAACTTCTTAAGGTTATGTTTGGAAACATTTCATTCATCAAAAGGAATTGAATTCTTAAGGTTATGTTTGGAATTGATTTGATTTTGCAAATCAATTTCTATGTTTGGAAACTTATTTGAGGTTAAAGAATTCATTTGATTCATCGTTTACTTATTTAATATATTTTCAAAAATACCCTTTTATCTTATGTGAAATATTTTAACATCTTCAAATTGAAAGCATTTCTAAAATATAAAAGCTACATTAAAACAAAAAACTATTAAAAAATATATAAATTAAGTATCTTTAAATATTAAAACAAAAAACTATAAAAAAATATATAAATTAAATATCTTTAAATATAATAGTGGAATTTGTTTTGTATAATTTGACCAGAAACTAAATTAAATCAAACTAATCTAACAACTCAGTAAAAACTAATTCAACTATTACTTTTTTTATAATAATTCCATTTATATATGTACCAATTATTTTATAACAAAAAAATCCCAGCCCAAATACTTAATTTCTTCTTCTTCTACTTTTCTCAAACCTAAAATTGCGCCGCCTAACCTTTCACTTTCTCCCATCTTTGCAAATGATGAAATTCACTCATCAACCTTCTCTTTCCAGATCATTTTCCCCTCTTTTAGCACCTACTAACAGCAGCAGAGGCAAAGTTAGATACCTCCGGGAGGCATACTCGCCGTGAAATACTAACTTTGCTGGTAGCCGGGTGGGCAGGTGCCCATGCGAGCCGCTGCCTATCGCGCACCGCCGTATACGGTGAAGCCGGCGGTTGAACGAGTGTCGTAAGAGAAAATGGTTTGAGTGAAAGAAGAAATATACAGGGGCAATACAGTAAACTCAGTATTTCAAGGCCCAACTCAAATCATTTCTCACCAAATCGGGTCACATCTGGCGTGATTTAAATTTCACTGAGTAACAAGAAATGAAATTTGAATGAATTGAATTTTTCTTCATGAAACGCTTTTCCAAACGCAATATTTGACTAAATAGAAAGGAATTGAATTGAAATTCGCTGAAAATGGTGGTTCCAAACAACAGCCTAAATGCTTTCAAGATAAGAATACAGTTCATGTTGGTGCGTACCTCTAGATGTCAACGGTGCGGGTTTGAAATTGGTAACGCAACCCCATCTTGCACCCAATACTTTTCGGGTGAGGGTTTGGGAATTCCCCATTTAGTGTTTTGTGAATTTTTTCACACCCATTTCGCACCCGCTCGGGTATTTCCGGGTATCGGGTATTTCTCGTCCAACAATTGAATTTCAAGTTATGAAATTTTATATATGCAAATATTGTTCATTTCTATATTAAAATGGTACATCATAACTATTGAAAAATATATCATTTAAAGTAATATTTTACGTAATCACTAGATAAAGAATAAATAACATATTTGATATACATATATATATACACACACATGTTTGTGTACATACATACACACATGCAGGGGAGGGCACACAGAGGCAGTTGCCCACCCAGCCGCCGACTTGCCCGGCAAGTCGGAAGTTTTCCGGCTAGTAAGCTTTCAAATAGTCATGGTTGCCTTGGCTGCTTTAATTGAGTATTGAAAGAGAAAAATATGCTCTACAAAGAAGATGGTAATAAACATATTGAAATTAATATCTCACGTGCAAATATAATAGGAAAAACATTAAATTAATTATACTAATTCTATTTTTGGGTTCCAAAAAATTAGGACGATTTATATTACATCATAATTATTTGTAATTATGAGTTTACCATATTTTATTTTTTCACCAAAATTTGATAAATTAGGTGTAAAAATCTTAAATAAGTTATACGATATAATACCCATATAAAAATTAAGTGATAAATTGGATTGGAACATATTACGAGTTCTAACTAGAGTCCAAAAACATGTTTTGAATTAATGTCGTGTAAACTAATTTTGAATTAATTTTTAAATCTATTATATTAAATATTCTTGTTATTTAATTTATAATTATTAAAGTATGAAAATACCAATTCAATGTTTATCTCATGTAAAAGATTCTTATCATTGTCGAATATATATGTACTTTTGCCCTCCGGGAGGCATACTCGCCGTGAAACACTAACTTTGCCGGTCGCCGGGTGGGCAGGTGCCCATGCAAGCCGCTGCCTGTCGCGCGCCGCCGTATACGGTGAAGCCGGCGGTTGAACAAGTGTCGTAAGAGAGAATGGTTTGAGTGAAAGAAGAAATATGCAGGGGCAATACAGTAAACTCAGTATTTCAAGGTCCAACTCAAATCATTTCTCACCAAATCGGGCCACATCTGGCGTGATTTAAATTTCACTGAATAACAATAAATGAAATCTGAATGAATTGAATTCTTCTTCATGAAACGCTTTTCCAAACGCAAGATTTGACTAAATAGAAAGGAATTGAATTGAAATCCACTGAAAATGGTGGTTCCAAACAACAGCCTAAATGCTTTCAAGATAAGAAAACGGTTCATGTTGGTGCGTACCTAGAGATGTCAACGGGGCGGGTTCGGAATTGGTAACGTAACCCCATCTTGCACCCAATACTTTTCGGGTGAGGGTTTGGGGATTCCCCATTTAGTGTTTTGTGGATTTATATATATATATATATATATATATATAATACCGGGTACTTTCACGGGCTCTATTTGGAGCGGTCGGGAATCCCAACGGGGCGGGTATGATTCTACCCAAATCCGTCGTCCACTTTTCTAATCGAGTTGTATAGTTTTTCCCATCTCCATCCCATTGATGAAAATTTTCGATTTTCCCATCAATTTGAATATCACAGGTTTCGGATAATCCCCGCCTATTGAGATTCCTACACGTAACGTATAATCATTCAATTTTATATTCAATTAATGCAACATAATCAATTATTAAAAAAATCTATAAGATCCAGAATAAAGCTAAACATGTCTCAAAATAATGGCATAACCACTTAAAAGTGGAATATATAAATAAACAAACCATAATAAGTAACCTACAGTAAAGCGAAAAAAATTGATATTTTTTAGAAAAACAGCACATTGAAATGTGGGTTGAAGTTGAATAAATACGTTCAGCCGGGACATATGTTGTTTTTTTCCATTTAATGAAAAATATTTTAAAACAATTTTAATAAATTTTTTGACATCAAATGATATCATTTCTAATTAAATTGTTAGTTATATATGTTTTAATTATTAACAACAATAAATAATAACAAAATCATTATAGCTCGTTTGGTTGGAATAGAATATAATAGAAAATGAATAAAAAAACGTTAAATATGATACATGAGTTCGACATCGGAGGGAATATTTCTTCTTAGTTTCAGTTGAAATCACGGAATAGTTACTTCTTCATTTCAAAGAGGAATAGCTATTCCGTGATTCTTATGGTAACAGGGATGAGCTATTTCCTTTGACGTCGGATTCATGTATCATATTTGATGTTTTTGAATGCATTTTCTATTTTATTTCGCCAACCAAATGAGTCGTTAGAGTTGTAATTATTTCTGATATTATAATTATTTCTAATTTACTCTAATTCATTTAATGACCATCACCTCTTCATTTAAACCATAAAACCAATAAAAAAATAACAACTAAAACGAAACGTGATATGGTAAAAGTATAAAAATTAATTTTGATTTCTTTCTATTATAAAAGAGGTGATTATATACTAATGTTTATAAAATGGGAATATGGTGTGCACTACAGTATTACTTCAAGCAATCCGTACTTTTTCAAATACGGAATATAATACCCCATCCCTATTCAGCCCATTTTTCTTTTACTTCTTTTTTGACAATTTTTTCGACAATTACTTTCAATGGATCGACAACAACGCAATCAATCATTCCGGGTAATTTTTTTCCTTTGATTTGATCTAAAATAAAAAAAACGAATCAAAATAACCCTAAAATTAAAAAAATCAACCAAATAGCGTAGGCGGACACGGGATTCGCCCGTGCCATGGCACGGGCGGATCCAGTTTCCACTCATGCCATGGCGTTGGCGGACACGGGATCCACCCGTGCCATGGTGTGGACGGATCTCGTTTCTGCCCGTGCCATGGTGTGGGCGGAAAATTCATCCGTCCGTGCCATGGCGTGTGCGGAAAAAATTTCCGTCTACGTATTTTAATTGTCCTTTTTAATCCATATTTGAAAAAATACGGGCGGTGCGAAGTAATACCCAGCTTGGTATAAAAAAGACAAGAGATGCAGACAGGTAACGCATGTCATTGTACTTATGCTGTGTCTGCGTCACATATACTATCCTTTTAAAAGTGGAAACACGCAGTTGCCAACTTTATCAAACCAAACTAAACCTCGCTCTCACTCTCACTCTCAGTGCTTTCTTCTCAAGGCTTTTTCCCCATGGATTTTGTCCTTTCTAATTATTCAGCCATGGCTTATGCCACTCTTGCTGCCGTCGCTGGCTTCTTCTTCCTTTATTCTCTCAAAAAACTCGCCTTCGTTCGTAACATATCATCTGCTAAACTTCCTCCTGTGCCAGGTAATCAATCTTTTTCAAATCTAGATTCTATTTGAAGTTTTGAACCTAACTCGGTTTTGGCTAAAAAGAGTTGAATTCTGATTTTGCAGAAGTGCCAGGGTGGCCAGTGCTAGGGAATTTGTTGCAACTGAAAGAGAAGAAACCCCACAAGACTTTCACAAAGTGGGCTGATATGTATGGCCCTATTTATTCAATCAGAACTGGTGCTTCCACCGTTATTGTTCTTAATTCTACTGTCGTCGCCAAAGAGGTTTTTTATTTTTGCCTTTTCTCTTTATCTCAATATTCATACTATACTAGTTAATTGATTGATCGATCCCCTTCTGCCTGTTTTCTAACTTTTGCTTTGTATTTCTTTCTCTTTACAAATAGAAGTAGAATTATACTTTATTGTAAGAATCTTGACTTTGATGTTGATCTCAATTGATATTGCTTTCTTTTGACCCTGTCATTTTCACCTTATCATTTTCCCTAAACTTTCTGCTATCTAAAAAGACTCAGGTCGATCAAATAAAAAAAATAATTAATCATATTAAAATTGGCTTTATTCAAAAATCAAAAACCCAATATCAGTACTAATATGGTATTTTTTACTCAACTCAGGCAATGGTGACTAGATATGAATCGATTTCAACTAGAAAGCTGTCCAAGGCCTTGACTGTGCTTACTCAAGATAAATGTATGGTTGCAACAAGTGATTACAATGAGTTTCATAAGCTAGTCAAACGCTATATACTTGCCAATTTATTAGGCCCCAATGCCCAGGTTCACGGTCCTTCTATTTCGCCTCATGTTTTACGTCTACATATAATTTTTTTTCCGGCTCATTTTTTGGGGACCATTTGATTTGTAGAAGCGGCACCGCAGCCATAGAGACACCTTAGTCGAAAACATTTCAAGCCAATTTCATAATCATACAGAGAACTATCCTGATGAAGCAGTAAATTTCAGGGAAATATTTGAGTCTGAACTTTTCGGCTTATCATTGAAGGAAGTAAGCTCTTCAATTTCCAATAATGAAAGTCATCCCGTGAAATGTGTTATGAATTTTACAGAGATAAAAAAAATCAAATTCCATTTGCAGGCATTGGGGACTGATGTGGAATCCATTTTCGTTGAAGAACTTGGAACTACTTTGTCAAGAGACGAGATATTTCACGTATTAGTGCTCGATCCAATGGAAGGCGCAATCGATGTGGACTGGAGAGACTTTTTTCCGTATTTGAGATGGGTTCCTAGCAAGAGCTGGGAAACGAAAATCGAGCTAATGCATTTTCGCAGGCAGGCAGTGATGAATGCCCTAATAAACGAGCAAAAAAAACGCATCGCTTCAGGAGAGGTCTGTTGTCTTTGATTTCACTCTACTTTTTTCGAATTTCTCTTATGCTGTTCTATTTTTTTCTAACAGGGGCTAAATTGTTATCTCGATTATTTAATTTCGGAAGGCGCACTCGAAGAGAAACAAATCAGCATGCTGGTTTGGGAGACTATAATCGAGGCATCGGACACGACCATGGTCACTACAGAATGGGCTATTTATGAACTCTCAAAGAATCCATATTTCCAGGTCGCTTCAGTTCAGTAAATTGTTTCGCTGTTACGAAATTTCTATACTTAATTCATTTTTTGTGCATAAACAGGATCGATTGTATGAGCAAATTCGAGATGTATGCTTGTCCGAAACAATCACCGAGGAACAGTTGTCTCGGTTGACTTACTTAAATGCTGTTTTCCATGAAACTGTGCGGAAATTCAGTCCAGCTCCGATAATTCCTTTGCGATATGTGCATGAAGATACGGAACTAGGGGGCTACTATGTCCCTGCTGGAAGTGAGGTGCGATCAAAAGGGGCACATATTTTTTTATTACATCTATACCTACATAAGTATAGGTTTTAAAAAAAATTTTGAATTAACGTAATCGAATAAGATAATAAACTTGAAATAACATCTATATCTTTTTATTTTTATTTCAATTTATCATGATATATTTTGATTTTATGTAAAACTTTTTTTTTTCTTGCAAAGTTTTTTAATTCAAAATTGACCTCTTGGCTTATGAAAGTCTTGTGTGTATGTAGATTGCTGTCAATATTTATGGATGCAACATGGACAAGAATCTGTGGGAGAATCCTGAGGAGTGGAATCCGGAGAGATTCCTTGATGGGAACTATGATTCGATGGACTTGCACAAGACAATGGCTTTCGGAGCGGGAAAGCGGGCATGTGCAGGTGCACTTCAGGCGATGTTGATAGGATGCACATCGATCGGGAGGCTGGTGCAAGAATTCGAGTGGCGACTGAAACCTGGGGAGGAAGACAATATTGATACTTTCAGGCTGACAACTCGTAAGTTGCAACCTTTACATGTGGTCATAAGGCCTAGAATGTGTGACAAGTAACAGAGATTTGTGTTGTCTCCCAGATTAATAGTAGCTATATATACTTAGCTGTATCATTTTGCTCTGTTATGCGTAAGGGGGATGTGTTCAGACTCGTTGTTCATCTTGTATAGCAGGGTTTATTATGATCAGGCAAAAAATAATAACTTTTTCAGCATAGAATAAATCTTTGGGTGGTTTTGGCTTATACTTGTTAGTTATTGTCACCTTTAAACTTTGAACTGGGATGAAAAGCGTTCCTTAGATTTGTCCTAAGGTTGTGTTAAATATCGCTCAGTATTTCTTAATTTAGCCCGTAGGTTTGTCCAATTCACCATTGAAAAAAGAATCCTTCATTAGCTCCGGGCGTTGTGTTAAAAGGCCCAACTCCAGCAGAGAAGCGTTATGCATTAACGCAATTTCATTAATTAAAACCACCGTCAACTATTCAAAATCATGACCCAAGTAAGAGGCATTTCTGCAAAACAGCCAATTCAATGCATAGGCATTTCACAGGGCGAATACACATGATGACAAGTAGGGTCTATGGATCTCACTTTTTAAAAAAATAATTAGGAAATGCATATAAGTTAAAATTTAAATTTCACAAAATAAGTGTTTGGATCTCTTATATTATAAATTGATTAATAAATATGCTTTTATTCAAGTAAATAGTCCAATGATAGAACGATTTTTACATCAATTTCCTTGTTTTTTTACTTTTAAGATAAATTCAATTACGAATTCTTATATGAAAATTTCTTTTAAAATTTTAAATTTTTTTTAAATAAGTTTTTATACTCCATGAAAATATAATCCTGGATTCGTCACTGTTCACGTTAACTCCTATGCATTGTATGAGCATTAACACATAACCGCTGCTGACAGGTATGGACGTTATGTGTTAACACTTGGTCATGACCTAAGAAATTGAAGGCATCATTTAACACTTTAGTTTATCCTGCCAAGCTATAAGTAAATTATAAAGAGTTGTGATGTTTGAAAAAATGGCCTATAACCTACAATGACTAAAAAATATAAATATACTTTTTTCCGTGTATTTAATGAAATTTAGTATTGATCTTTTTCTTAGTGTTTACACGTACGTTAAAAATAAGTTATAAAAACTAATTTTCAACTTTTAACTAATACATTAATATATACTTAAATAAAAACTGATAATAAGTTCAAACAAAATTTATAAATTATTTTACAAACTTTTAAGTAATAAGAAAATCATCTAATATTCATGGAATTCAAAGCTATAAAATTGTACTAATCTCAATTTTTTAACTAGATTTAAATTTCTAGAATTTAGAAAAATTCGACTATTATAAACTAGTAATAAAAATTTAAATGGTGTACTAACTGTTATATGTTACTCAGTTGACGGAGTTTATTCGTTTAAATCTATTCTATTATTAGGCCAGCGGAATCACATCTTAATCCTAAAATAACAAGTAAGTAAAATTTAGAAAATGATAATGGTTGGAGTAGTGGGAGTAGTGTAAAGGGCAGGCCGGCCCAGCAGCTAACAATGAGTACGTCATACGTCATAGTCAAACTGCCTCCCTACTCCCTACCCCTTTTGAAGCCACCGTGATTTCAGTAATAAGCGGCTACCTGTACGGCAATTTCTGCAGACCTTTCTTGCCCCCCACGCTACCCCCTCCCTGCTCCTAATCGTTCTCCCTTCATTTTTCATCTTTCATCTTTCATCTTTCATTCCCAAACACTCCCACACCAACCAGCAAGTGATATTATAAAATCTTAACCATTGGGAAAAATATGATGTACCCATTTTTATATCCCCTTAAATGTTTTTCATTCAAATTTTTAAAATTTTTTTATTCATTTTAATTTTTTCTTTTTTGTTAATGAATTTCCCTTTCTTTTATGTTCAACACATGTCGAACTTTGAATGTGAGATATAGAAAAAGATACAGAAATGAGAACATCAGATTTTTTTCCCATGCTCATATCTATTTGTGACCTATTAGAGCTAAAATGTACGTCAATCTTTTTTCACTTTTCAATTAATTATATTTATCGGTTAAATACTACTATTTGATAAACAAATATCTTACATTATTAATAAAAAAATGAAAATCATGTATATAAAATTATATGATTTTCTCATTAGTATGAAATCAAAATATATAGTTTTTCATACTTCTACGAACAAAACATCACCTAAAAATACGAAATTCATTTATTTTTTAAAGGATAAACATGTGATTTTGATCTTTTCCGAATTGATGTAAAATTTAACTGACACTGTTAAAGGTGATGAAGTGGTAAGGGATGTTTTCGAAAGGATAAATTTATTCACCTTCTTGCCCAAACTAAACCATAAAATAAACTTTCAAACTGCCCATCTTCCTCTTCTGCATTCTCTCTTCTAACCATGGCTGCATTCAGACAACAAAGCGGATTATTCTATCTGGGACTCCTTTCCAGAACAATTTTGACGAGCTTTATAATACCATATGCTTGGCTAGGCCTCAGTTTGCAGATTCGTTCACTAACGAATTGGGTGAACGCCTTGCTTATAGGAGCCTAAAGAACAGCACCTAAAAGAAGTGGCTTTCTTCTAATCAGTTCAACTGGGAGACAATACGAATCAAAGACAAAAGGCTGAGAGATTGGAGAAAGTAGGGGATTCGATAAGCTCGTTTATTCATGTCCATGAGGGAAATATTTTGCATAAAAAACTACCTAGCTTGAGATCTGCACCTAAAATCCATCCTTAAGTTTTCATATACACCTTGATTTGTCATGAATACTCAATTGAATCGAGCAACGAAACGAAGCTCCATTTTCAGATTTGAGAAAAAAGAAGTGAAGAGAAAAAAAAAGTAGAAGGGAGGAAAGGGAGAGACCTGAAGGGGACAAAATAGAGACGCTCGTCATTGTCTAGAGAGAGAGATTGTTAGAGAGAGAAAGCGATGGTTCAAACGAGCAGCCATGGGATAAGGAGAATGCAGAAGAGGAATTGAAGGGTTTAGTTTCTGGAAGAAGATGAACATACTTGTATTTTCTAAAATTATCCACGTCATCATTTTTAACAGTTCAATTTTCTTATTTTGTTAACAGTTTAAAATTTCAAATCTTTTTCAAAACTTCAAATATCAATGACCATGGTATTTTTTTTAAATTTATCATTTTCTAAATTATTGAAAAAGTTAGATATAAAATCTAAAATTTTTTATCTCATTGTAAGAGGTGTATAATTATATTATAACTCCATTAAAGTAAACTCTAGTTGGAAAACTACTGTACCACAGGACAATCCAGCAGTGGCAAATGAAGTCAAATAGAAATAGGAAACCCAAATGAATTGTCACTTCAGCTAAGTAACCTGGCAAAAGCCAAGCCACGTGTCGAAATCTCATATGAGTTGTATGAAACCTCACATCCCACCGCCTGTCAACCCCCCACATATAACCCTCCCCTTCCGTTCACGTTATTACATTTCTCTCTCTCTTCTCCAAAAACTGAAATCAGAATGCCATCGCAACCCGGCGAGAAATCTCAGCCTCAGGCACCGCCGAAATCAGCCGACCCTCTCCCTTGCCCGAGATGCCAATCTGTTGAAACTAAATTTTGCTACTACAACAACTATAACATCTCACAGCCTCGCCATTATTGTAAAGCTTGCCGCCGTTTCTGGACTCACGGCGGCACTCTCCGCAATGTCCCCGTCGGCGGAGCTACTCGTAAGAACTCAAAACGCCGACGATCTTCCTCTCCTGCCTCTAATTTCATTTCTACCGAACCAGAACCAGAACCAGAACGCAAACCCTTGCTTTTGCCTGCTAAACTTAATACGGATTTAGCGATGTTCAAGTGCGAAAACTCGTCGGGTGACTTGAATCTGAAAGAGAAGGAAAGTGAAAACTTCATTTCACTGCTTAATGCTAGCGAAGAGGAAGCCGGATTCATGGTCGGGTACGGACTTTGGGGAGACGGAAGTGAGTTGTTGAACGGAGATTGGTTCACTTGGCCGGCCGTTGCAATTTCTACGCCTGCCAAAGGTTTGAACTCAAAGTGATTTAGGATTTTGTTCTTCCATATGTTTTCTTTGCTTTTGTTGTTGGTAAAGATACGATATGAGTGGGTCCTAAAACTGAAAGGTTGTTCTTGTTCTAGTGTTGTCTTTTTGTCTAGGGTTTTGTCCTTGAGTACAAGCACTGTAAATGTTTTGGATCTTTCTTCAACCTTGTCTATGAAGGAAGAAATGGAAGTTAAATAGAAAAGGGATTTTATCTTGGATATTGGCAATTTAGTTGGTTGAGAATGTGAATGATTGAGTTAAAAGAAGGGGAAATGTGGGATTGAAGAAGCAAGTTGCATGATTCCATCATTAAGAATTGAACTAATCCTAATCCCAATCCCAATTTAATTAGTACATAATTATAAAAATGGATGTTATTTCTCTGTAACGTGGAAGTATTCTAGCATTTAGTTATATTATATGCATTGAATCCCAAATGACCAACTTATTCCTGTGTTATTCAATACTATCTTTTTTATCGTTATTTAATAATTAATTTTTAATTTAATAAAATCATGTGCACAAATAAGTATTTTTATCATTTAATTAATGTAATGTTAGTATTGATAAACAATCATAAAGGCTCTATCAGATTGTAGTAATGTTTAAGGCATCACTTCTTGAAAAGCTGATGATTTGAAGCATCACCTCTTTTAGCCGTTATTGGAAATTTTAGTCACATATACCTGAGAAATGGGCTCGGTACAGTAGGCTTTGTTGTGTTTTGTGGCCACTCTTAGGCAAAAAGTATAATACATTTTGCGCATACATCTGGAATATTTTTTAAGTAGAAATAAGCTTCGTGATAGAACACACAAGAAATATATGGCACGTTATTTGGCAAATTAAGTTTCACACAATACAAATCGCTTAACGAAATTTCTTGAATTTCTTAAGGAGAAAAATTAAACATGAATTGATATAAAATATGTTCTTTGTGGTTGGCCATTAAAAACACACATGGTTAGCTTTTCTAATATTTTATTTAAATAATATTTTACTTTGAGATAAAAGGTTCACATCAATCTAACATGTTAAATAGTTATAACCTTTTTTTATTATGACAAAGCACACTAATATTATTTTGTGTTCGAAAAATAATTTATACTTCCATGTACTTTGGACTTTTCATTTTTTAACTTCTTATATTTTGTATTATAATTTATCATTTTTGTAAAAAATAATTTACGTTTATGGATCAAAATTCGTCTTACATATCATATTCTTAAAATTTTTTGGATTAAAATTGTTTTAAATTTTACTTTATTTTTATCTCGTGGTACCATATCCAGAAAGTTATAAGTGAAATATTTTCATTGATCTTAGACCTAATTTTAACAAAATAAAACTAAATATAGTAACAATTAATTATTATTTTAAAGTATTTTATAAAAAAAACTCGTACTGTAAGATGCATGGAAGTTTCGATATAAAAAACGTAAAATGCAGGAGGTAAAAATTATCTTTCTAAACATGTAAAGGTACTATCGGAAAGGTCACAATTATTTACATGCTTTGCTAGTTTTTTCAGAAAGCATGTGATAATCATGATACGTCTATATATATATATATATATATATATATATATATAGAAAATGGCTATTATAAAAAACTTGACACAATTGCTTCACAACTCGGAGTTATCAGAGAGTAGACACATTCGGGTCATCAACAGCATTGCATATTATATTACTTGATATTCATACTTTACACAATTGCTTCAGAACTCAGCATTAGCACACTATCCTCAGAGAATAAGAAAAGGGAAATAAACAAACACAACGTTCCAACATGATCCAATCACGAGGCCAATTTGCACATCATGACACGCAAAACCAACGAGGAAAAAGGAGCGAGTTTGCTATTTTTAAAGTCATAAATATTTAACCAGTAAATAAATGACGACAATCAGAACGACAATCCCAATAACTGCTAAAAGCATGCACAAGCAGGAGCATCCACCCTTCGTTCGCTTATTCAACACCGCCAAGTTCTTCTGCACTCTCTGTTGTTCAAACACCAACACATATTTTATTAGATGCATTATTCAGGTGTCCAGAATCACGAAACACAAACACACATGCCCAGTGAACAGAAGTTATTCAGCTAACCGCTCGAACAAGGTAACACATGCACATTTGTCACCGACTTTATATTGCTCGCTCCCTACTCCCTGGCAATGACCTTAAAATCAAAGGATAAAGCTATAGATCTCTGACTCTCTAAAGTCCATAGAAAATAAAGTACACGTTCTTTTATTTGACACATTGTTGTAGTTCTCGTAAAACAACCTATAAAACAACCAATCATGTACGGTGTAGCGTTAAGTAGGTAATCCACTCCCATAAGTTGCATTCAGTAGTTCTCAGAAGACTTATTGATTGTCCAGAAAAGATATATAGATTATAATTTGGAAAGATAGATTCACTATAAGCAAACCAAATTAAATAGATAATTATACTTGTTCTCTGTAATTCTTTTTTTTAAGCTGAGGTGACCAAGGCAAATCACAGACCACTACCAAAGAAAGCTAAATTTTGAAGCAGTGGAGAATTGAAACAAAAACATGACATGCTAGAATTTCAACTCTAGTTAATACTAAAGTAGACCCCTCATGGCACTTTTTTCTAGCTAAATTGTTTTCCATGCATATCCTTATAGCCACTATGAATTGCTAGACCAAAAAAGCATTATACTATTACAAATATCAAGGCAAGATAAGTACCCGCAAGCGTGAGTCAGTAACGTCTACATGCTGGTCCAAGTCATCCTGCAAAGCGAGAGAGAGGGGTAAATGCATGCTTACAACATTTGCAGAAATCAGATGCAAATAAAGACAATAAGCCACGAACAAGTTGGTTAAAAGGCGAAAACTGACAATTAGTCTAGTGTGAAGATCTAGTTCCTCGTTCACTGCCAGTGCAATATGTTTTGTACTTATGACTGTCTCCTCCAACTTCTCGAGACCCTCATCTTGCTCTGTTTTAGAGGAAAACCACATAAGAATCCAATAAACCATCATAGAAACTGTAAAGCAACTTGCCTTTCATAATTTGTCGCTGAAGACTAATAACACCCTGGTTGTCCAATCCTTCAGTTCTGCGCATGGCATCATCTGGTTTTATTTCAGGACCAAATAGACTATCCCTGTTGGCGAAGTTCGACATATTCAGTGCAGAAGTCATTTGGGTAACTTTTGCCTTCAAATTTGCAGCCATGTCCCTGCGACGATTCATCTCTTTTTCTGATCTGCGTGTGAAAGGCAGCACAGAAAAAATCATCAGATACTTGAATTAGTAAAGTTTTGCTTTCGCTAGCACCACATGTGCAATTACAATTTCTGATCCATAAAACAAGAATATAGGTAACGTAACAGACAAAACAGCAGTAAGCGCAAATTTCCCAACATCAGGAAGGAAATTATCCAGCAGACACAAACTATTAGAATGCTATAAACCTATAATAGAATTAGAAATCCAAAAGGAGTAAGATTTTCACAGCCAGTTCTAGTCCTTGCACTTTTCACATGTTCATCAATTATTGTTCTTTTATATTAATCTAACACCTAAGTCAGCCACAAATTAATACAACAATAGAGTTCTTACTGCTTTTTTCTTCCAAATGAAGAACTTGTTCATGTGAGAAAAAGGATGAAAAAAAAAGAGGCTTTTAAAATAAATTGCTGTATCTTCTAAAGACAGCACAGCCAAACAGCCTTGAATCAATATAGCTGCAGGAGTTCAAAGATAATCATAAATATGGAGCAGAAGTAACATACGATTGCTGTTTCCCAGGAAGTTTTGTCAAAAGAGACTGCAAGCTATCGAGCCTAGTCCCCAGGATTGTGATCTTTCTTCGAATAGCAGATGTATGACGCTGCGTTTCAGGCCCAGATGCTGAAAAGTTACTCCTCTCAGCAATCATGCCACTGATATCATCTGCAAGCTTTACTGCTTCATTATATTCCTTCATCCACGGATCCGTTGAAGATGCCATCTTAACCTAAATAGAAAATCAAGCTCAATGAGAAGCTAGTTTATCACAAATTAAAGTCAAAATCTTTCCATGTAAAAGAACTAACAAACGGATTTAGAAACTGAGATTGAATATATGAGAATACAGGCATATGTAATAATTAATGAAGTCAAGTATTATCATCGTTTACGAATGTCCAAACCCATTATTTAATCATCCCTTTTCTCTTCACCAAATTACCTACTCTATCCACACAAATTATAACCGAAGCAGTAGAATATCATCAAAGCTAATATAGAACCAAGAACAGAAACTCTGACTCCGCAGTTATCGAATCGATCGGAAAAGGAGATTTCCAAGAAAGAAAAATGCAAAAACCCTAAAATAAGATCGATCCCAGTGCTTGAAAACATCAAAATCTTTTTTGTTCCACATAGTAACATATCGTCAAATGCAAAATAAGAGATATTAGGTCAGAAAACCTGAAAATTTTGCAAAATTCAGTAGAAGCACAATCGAATTACAGATTCGAGATGCATCGAATAAAATCCAAATAAAGAAATAACAAACCGGATGTAAAATCAACCAGTTGGTAGATGTTATGGATTGAGATCCGGTGGCAATTGTAAGAAGGAAACGAATCAAAGAGAAGGAGACAGCAAATCGAAATTTGTTGGAATTCAATTAACTCTGGCGTGGTCGTCGCGTAGCGTAGAGATAGGATTTAGGAAGAAGGAATTTGGTCACAAAGAGCATGAACGTTGTCGTTTCACGAAGTGGGGATTGGGCATATAAACACTGACAAGCAAGTCTGTTTCTGGTAACACGGGTTACTAGAACAGAAAGCTCCATTCACTTTCTATACGACACCGTGTAATGGGGGAACCCCTATATATTTAGTCGATTAGTTATCAAATGACATTACATTATTTATCATCCAGAAACTCAAAGTCAAAGTCAAGCCTTATTTAAGAGAATCAAACTATGACGATGAAAGATTGGATTCAACGCGTCAAACTTCTGATGGGGTATTTGGGTAAATATCCGACCAAAGTGAAAGTAAGTGAATAAGAATAATATTCCGTAAGGATGCCTTTATATAATGTTTAAATATTAGTAAGTATTTGATTAGGATCCTTTTCCAAATGGTTATAATTATTGGAGATGATAAATAAATTTATTGTATGCTTATTTTATACACATTTTAATCAAAATAGGAAATTATTTGTCTAGCCGTTAGATGTCGGATATATTGGAATAGTTGGATTGTGTTTATGATGTCTGTGTAATGTGTTATAACATCACTGATCAGACTGCTGAAGTCTCGGACGGTATGTTGTGAGCAATTGTGGAGCGTGTGTTGTATTTATACAATAATGATTGAATCATGTATAGTATATTTTAACAGCTAGCGCAGAACTTGCATGTTGTATTTCCTTCATTAATACTACAACATTTAATTTATTATGAATGATAGCAAAGTAACCATATAAAAAGTATATATGCGAACGAAAATTTGGAATTAAATTTTGTGAATTTTCTAATGTTTGTATTTTAGAAACCCAAAATTGTTTATATATTTCTTTTAATTTGAACAACTGGCTTCAATTTAAACACAAATAGTCTTGGAAGAAATTATTAGTAAAGTGCTAGCGTTATTTTGTTATATCAGACATATTCATAGGCGTAACGAGTGACTAATTACGTCGCTGATTAGTAGGCATCTCATAAAGTGAAGCAACTGATCCAAAGATTTAAAGCAATTTCATATCCAAAATTATATACTTTAAATGGCAAACTTAAATTTCGATTTTAAAATTGAACATGACAACTTATATGTAATTTACAAAAAAAATTAAATTGAAAAAATGAAATGTAATAAATTACATGGTTTTTAATTGATATTTTTCAAGCATAACCAAGTTAACCACTAATTTAAAGTAGACGACAAAGAAATATATATATGTTGATCCTTTGTCCCCCTATTTGAGTGATGATGTCGAGTATACTTTTGATGCCATTTTCAGATGTGCATTTGTGTTCCCCATTTGGGAAAAGAGTTTATTTAGGATTGTGACCTTCTTCTAGCATTTCAAAACATTATTAGGCGGTAAGAATTGGTTTTGGCAAATGAGAAAACCGTGAAGAAGCTTCACTTAATCTGAGCCAGAAGAGTAACATTGTTTGAAATATAAAAAAAATTGGGCCCCTCGGAAGTTTTGAGGTATTGTCATGGTTTTCTCTTAAATGCAATCTCCCGCGATTAGTTGGCCTAAGTGCAACAAGCATGTTACCCAAAATATTGAAATAATTTACAAAAAAAATCTTTCATTGACTCTACCTTTTATTTGACTTTGGAGAGTGGCTTTTGAATACAAATGTTATTCTAGATGTTCATCTTGGATTCGTTTAATTCGCGGAATGCTTATTCCATTAAATATGAAGAAAAATGAATGAAAAAAAATGTTACGAATGGTCTCAGATGGAATAGTCATTACTTTTAATATAGGAATCATGGATTTCTATGATACCAAGGAATAATTATTTCATTCGATGACGGATTCAAGACAAATATTCTACTAGTTGTGACATTTTTCATTCATTTTTCTTCTTATTTCAATGAATAGACATTCCGTCAATCAAACGAGCTCTCGGAGAAATATGAGGGCAACTTTTGCAAGCTTTGCAGCATCGAGCGTCCCACTGCATTAATGAGAAATGACACTTAAACAGCTAAACATAAAAGCTATGTAACAAGCCCCAAAAACGAGGCCACTCTATCAAGTAGACAAATGTGAAGGCAATGAGGACTTTGATGCTGATTATTTTGCAGGCTCGTCCCTTGCTGAAGTATTTGCAGACATGACTCAACAAAAGTATCAATAACAATTTCGAACATAACATTGAAGTGGAAATGCAGAATACAACATAGCTACCACAATAAAGGGGCAAACCAACTACCAAAACTGTAAACAACTCGGAAAAACAGCACAAAATCTACAAAACGACAGTTACATAAACGCAAAACGAAGCATTTAATTGGGTGGCTTGAAGAACTTCAACTTAAGTCCACTGTTGACCATGCTCCAAACTCCACCAATAGAAAAAGCCAAGCTAAAAGCAATCCCTAACCACCCAAGTATCCAATTGAAATACCAATTGAAGCTGTACTTGGAAGGTCTTTTGATCAGAACCCACATGAAACATGGATATGCAAATGTTACTGGCAGTGTGAGCCCACCTAATAGACCAGCTAGGCTCGACAAAAAGGGCAGCGCCACGCCTATGAAGAACGATATGAATCCATAGAACACCCGAAATCCAGATCGAACCCAGATCGAACATGGGCGGTTGGTTCGGCTGGTGTAGCCTGCCTCGAAACTGTCAAACACTGGCATTGAGTATATTTGGAAGCTGCTTAAGCAATTGAACACGACTAGAAGAAAGGTCATGGCGAGAAGCCCTCGAGAAATGTCGTGGCTGTGGAAACCGTACAGTGCATTCAGAATTCCCCCTGAAGGCATCTGAAACAATACAAGAACAACAAATAATAATGAATATGGAGATGACCAGCCATGTTAAGATTATATCAGGGCCGGTTCGGACATTTTGAGAGCACCGGGCGAAATAAGAAACAATGGCAGCCCCTTCGAATATAATTTTCTCTAAAATTGATATATAATCTAATCAATATTTATTAAAATTATTATTTTAGGTTGATAATTTAACCCATTTATATTAAATAATTTCAAAAAATATTCTAAACTTACATGTATGACATAATAATTAATTTGGACCCCTTTTTATTATAAATCCTATGCCATTGCACTCTTGTCCTATGCCAAGAACCGGCTTGAATAAAAGGGCGTAGAAAATGAACTTACGAGATTCCCATAAGCCCAAAAGCCACCAATGGCAACAGGGAAGATGCACATGGCAATGAAGAAATAAGCAACTTTGGCTCCTTTCCACATAGGTACATGAGCCGGGTGCTTGAACGTCGATGGCATTGTTGCCTGAGAAAAAGGCAGAACTGAATTAAGACATGTACTGAACTAAAATGTACTTATTTCAGCGTAGATTTATAAGTATGCAGTACTTTTAAATACTGAACTTAACTCGATGCTGAACAAAGTTACATCCTTGATGCCGAAAATGCACATACCTGAATTTCCATGGCAAGATTATGGCCCCTGAAAGCGAAGGCAACGATTCCTAGCGCATTCATAACCGAAAACACAGAAGCGCTGAAGGACGGAGCAGAAAGGGGCTGGTAAGAGATGGTCGGCGGCCTTTGTTGACTAACAGAGAGCACCCAAACCATCGTGGAATAAGTTATGGCAGTTATGGCACCGATTAGGGAAAGTCCAGCGATCGAGTTCAGGTTCGGAAGCTGGGACAACACAATGCACAATGAAGTGAATACCAGATACCATTCAACCGTTGTTAAGGGATTCGACGTACAGAGAGGACCGCAAACTATCTGGAAGAATAGTTTCATCGTTTCGCCTCCTATGAGAATCAAAGCAGTTGCGGTTCCAGCAGAGAGATAGACAGTTGGAAATAGCGCAAGCCAAACGCCTAGCCTTTCCCCTTGGAACCAAAAGCACGTGAAATCAGACAGAGTTAAGGCACACGATGAAAAAACCGAAAAACGAGAGCGAAAGAGTACACTTACCAAATGCAGCTTGCGCAAGCTCTACATATCGGTTATACCTCTTACCAGGCACAGCTTCATGAAGCTGAACTAGGATCCACAATGTATATAGTTGCCAGCAATATGCTATGGTCAATGATAGTATTCCCCAACTCCTACAAAAACACTTATAAGAACATAATTATTAACTCAGTATCACTTCTTCTAACATATATAGCGTCGATTTTTTCATCTCGGGTCAAACTTAATCGAATATTGATATCTATAACAAAATTACGGAGGGTAACAACAATTCAACATAAGTTTATTTTACGTACAAAACTTTATTTTATCAATAATAGAAGGAGGTAGCATTTGTTTGAGCTTGAATGAGACCAAAAGCAAGCAAAAGAACAAACAAAATTATGCAAAGTTGAGCAGACCCCACGCTAGTGAATAATTACGCTACAATTATTGAACTAGCAAAAAAAGTAATTCAAAGAATGGAAAAGTAAATTTGTTCAAAAGAAAAAGAAGAAAACCTGATAAACCCACAAAGTCACAAACCCCTAAACTTTCGTCAGATTCTACTTGACTAATGTGAAGTCACTTTCATTTTAGTTGGCAATTACTAATAACGAAAATTCTGTCTACATACTTAAAAAGGAGTGCAAAGACCAAATCTTTTTTTAAAAACTAAACAAAACCCATCAAAAGAAAGGGTAAATCAAATCAAAAGTAGCATCCAAAAGTGAAATCAAAATAACTCAAAGTAAATCAGTAATTAGGGCTCATTAAAAATTTACCAGCCGAGGAAAGCAAACGCAACAGGCAAAACGAGGGCCTGAAATCCAACGCCGGCGTTAAGATTATGAAAGGCGGCATAATGAGCATTTCCATTGCGAGATTCAGTGATGGGAAGCCAAGCATCTTGGGGGTTGAGCTTAGTAAGATGACCCATTTCCTCCAAATAACCCTTCATGTTAATCAAAACCCTCTTCATCGGAGTCCCAATCGGACTCAGAAACCTCGGGGATATGAACGAAGTCGGCGTCCATGCCGTCGACGATTTAGCCTCCTTAGAAGGCGGTCTGGGAGACCTCTGGCCGGAAGGAGTGAGAATCTCCGGCGTAGAAACGCGTGGAGTAGCCGGAATAGAAATGAGCTCAGTTTCAGGCCTCTCCTCCATGAAAATGGTGGAAAGTAGAGAGGTTTTTGTGAGGAGTGAGAAGGGGTGCACTCAAAGTAGTAGCAGGTTGAAAGGGGAAAGAGAGGAATGTGAAGTAAACATGAAAGTTTGCAATGTTAGGATTTGGACCGTTGATTTGTTGGACCACTGTTGAAAGTTGGCGGTGGTGATGTGCCTTCTCTCTCTATATATATCATAGAATCGAGCGACAAGTTTGATTAGGTGATTTGATTCTGATTGATGGGTATTGGTGTTTTGTTGTTGTTGGATTGTTATGTATATATATAATACTCCATCCTTTTATTAAGCATCCTCGTTTTAACTAATTTACACCTTTTAACATAATAATTAATAAAATGAGATAATTTATTTTTTCATAAATATACTATTCTATTTTCCAGATTATTAATTTGTTCAATAAAAATAATTTGACCTATAATGTTCTCTTGTTATTGAAAATTAGAATATATTCCCTCCGTCCACTAAATATTATAATTTTAACTAATTCAAATTTCTAAGATAATAACTAACTAAATGAGATGATTTGCTAGTTTACCCTTTCATAAATGTCCTATTCAATTTTCAACACTATTAATTTATTCAATAAAAACAATTTGACCTATAGTCTTCTCTTATTATTGGATATTAGAATATAATTATCTTGGAAGTTGAACAAAATAATAGGGGTAGAAATGAAAAACCTGGAAAAAAACATCTTGGAAATATAAAATGACAATAAAAAAGAGACAACGAAATCCCTTTAAAACGACAATATTTAGTAGACGGGGGAGTAATTATCTTAGAAGTTGAATAAATTAATACGGGTAGGAATGAAAAATTTGAAAAAAAATATCTTAAAAATACAAAATAATAATAAAAAAAAATAACAAAATCCATTTAAACAGTATTTATTAGATGGAGAAACATAAATGATTCACAGGGAGGGTGTTGGTCAGGCGGTCAAACTGTCATTTTCAGGTCACTAATTCTTAGAGTAATGTTAAACGGTGTTTATCTATATGTTTTCTACATTTTAATTTATTTTACATGAAAAACATTAAAGTAAAATATCATACCATAAGTCAGTGAAAAAAAATATTATTTCTCATCCAAAACAGTATAAACAAAAAAAATTTCATATGCACATCACTACTCTAGAAATAGGTAGATTGATTTTAGTATAAATATATATGGTAAACTAAAACTGATGTTATTTCTAAATATAAGTTAAAAATTTATCGAGTTTAACATCAACGATTATAAAGAGATTTTCTTCCACGATGCATATTTCAATTCATATTATCACACAAACTACAGAAGCTATGTTAATATATTTGTCAAGTAACATTACCACAGGGTATAAAAGCTCACTAACATTTTCCGATAAAAATTTAGAATAAGAAAAAAATAATAGAAGGTGGCAGGTTTGTTTGTGGTGTCCGAAAAGGTGAGTCCGGAATTGCGGGTAATGAGAAGGACGCATGGATGGGCCTACAAAAATTGGGCCCACTAACATCGATTTCTTAAAGGCGCTAAGTTTGAAATTTATTTGACTCCTCCATGCGTGCCTATATTTGTTCAAAACTTAATGGTAAACAGAGGGACTTACATTTTATTTCCTTATTTTTATGATTTTATTATATATAAATGTGTCTGATCAACTGAAATTTTGAATTCCACAGTTAATTATATTGAGTGAATTAATGTCTTTCAAGTAGGGTTGAAAGTGGGGTGAGAAATCCGGGAAGCTAATAGAGACGGAGATTTTCCGATAAGAATTCTCACGAGAAGATGAAATTTTTTAATTTTCAAATATTTAATGGGTTGAGGATGGGGATAGCATTCCCCAACCCGATAAATCTCTGATCCCGATAAATCTTAATAAAAAATGTATTACTAAGAA
>CATIWQ010171737.1:0-13588 GCA_949673415.1 Euphorbia schlechtendalii | reverse complement strand
TATATAACGTGATCCTTTATATATTTTACTTGGATATATGCTAATACTAGGTATATAATAACTACCTTCTTAATTAGTTATTGATAAATTAATTGATTAACTAATAATGATGACCTTTTTTCATATAAAGCATGATTAGTTGATGATCCAAGGACTTATTTATAAAGCAAAAATTCAAAGTAACAAATGTAACAACTTGAGATTCAGGCACCATCATCTCATGAAATGGATTGATCAAAGAATAAAAAATTTATTCTACTTTATTTTTTTTGCACTAAATGTAAAAGAAAAGGAAAAATATGTACGTAAAAGCAGAAAGAAAGAGTAATCCAAGGTTAATTTAGTAATTGAGAAATATTTTTTTTAATAATTACTTCGCCTTTTTAGGAGTATATTATTGTCCTTTATCATTTTTCGGTGTGCCAAATTAATAATTATCATATAACTTTTAAGCGTTTTCTGAAGCATTTGATGGAGATTAATTTTACCAATGGAACTAATCCCATAGATAGTAGAGAATAAAAAAAATTGGATAAATGTCTTTGCTTTGATTAATAATCCAAAACAACTTTATTCTCTTATTATCTTTATTCCACACTTAAATAACTTTATCTATCTTTAGTATTTTGTTTTTATGTTTGTTGTCCCTTCTTCTCTTAATTCTCTTCATCCTTCCATTCTTTTTCTTTCCTGCTTTTCCTTTTCACCTTTTCACCCTATCGTTTTTACTATTTTTACTTTTTTTTTTTGAAAACCTACTATTTTTACTTTTAAAGTGGTGAATGTTACAATTACTTTGTTTTTTGAAAGTAAAAGCTATTTTTTCATTCTTTACCATTGATTAATAGTGTGAAATTTAATCTAATAGTGATAGTGTAAATATAGGTAAAAAAAATAAAGTTCGTATAGCAATATCATGAGTTTAATAACTTTATTTACGAATACAATGCATTTCATTGTAGAAATAAAAAAATCACAATGCTTCAATTTTGTTTATTGCTTCCACAATTTTTATATGACATTATTATGCTTTTTTAATAAAAACTTTTACTTTCAAAATATACATAGGTAATAAATTTAACCTTGTGGATGGAAATGGTGAATAATTAGAAGAAGAGAAAGAAAAATAACGTGGTGAAAATATGTAGTAAAGTAAGGTAAATTAAAAAGGGTCCACAAGAATTAATGGTGTTGATGACACCATCATCTTCATCACAATTTTCAAGATTGAAATATTCATTTTCTTGCTTTTCAGAGAGAGAGAGAGGAAAAATATATATACACACACGTATACATATCCATCCATCTTAATCACTGCCATCCGAAAATTCTCTGTATAAATCTCAGCTTGTATCGATCCTTACAATATACTGTAACTTTATTGTTTTAAAGATAAGATTAATTTTTTTTAAAAAAATATTTGCTTTAATTTTCATATTATACGCTTGTTTTGTTGAAGGATCTGTTATGTAAGTTTTATTAGTTGTGATTAACTTTTGCGTTTTATAATATTTTCTTATCTTATATGAGTTGTTTTAAAAATTCTTGTTCCGTCTCGTCCAGGTTTTGTCTAGACATTATTTTGTTAGCTGTTTTTTGACTCTCTGTTTATAGTTTGTTAAGAGACGTTGACCGATTTATTATCGTCTAGACACTGTTAGGTCGATTATTTCCGTCTAGGAAACGGTTAAACACACTGTTTGAGTATTTTCAGGATACTAATATATAAAAAATAATGATAGTTCAACTTTTTTAAATGAAAAAAATTAGCCCGACAATTAAAATATTGTATATTAAAATTCCTTCTCCATAGAAATTTTGTTTCAAGTAAACCCGTGAAGTAATATACCATAAGTCACAAAAAATGTGATACGAGACACTTTATTATTTTTTATAATATATTTTCATTCTATTATTATATTTTAATTAAATTTATAATTTAATATATTAAATTATAAAAAATGGCAAATACACCTATCCAAGCCTCGATTAGTCATCCTAGATTCCTGTCACCGATTAGCGCCTAATAAATTTTAAAACATTACTTATATGATATCTTTATAGTGACTATTATTTTTTATTTATTGGAACGTTTTAAGAAATTTAGTATTAAACTAATTACGTCCGATCTCGGAATTTTGAAGTAAGCTCAAGCTCAATTGGTATAATGACTATTATTAATGCAAATTAATCTCCTGAAAGTGTATGCTACACGGAATCATTGATTATTAAATAGGCAATTCAACATCATTATCATTTACATGTGGAATGGAGAGTAAATACTTTACTGTTTATTTTCTTAGTGGAAAAATAATTATTTCAATTCTACATATTATATTGATCAATCCAAACTTTGTAATATACAATAAAAGATGTCTGCTTCATTGTTGTGTTCTTATTCATAATTTCTTAATTTCCCTCAAGAAAATTAACTAATTTGATGTTGAGTTATATATAAAACCATTTCATATTATGTATAATTGGTAGGATCTATAACAGTTGTATTCTGCTGTTTCAGGATTAAATAATAATTTTACATGTTTGGTAATGAATGTTTTAATTATATAGGCACCAACAAATAAATTGTAACAATTAATCCAAACATACTCTATCCCTTAAATTTTCTAAAATATTTAATGCATGTAAAATATAAGAAATATCAAATTTTATTTATTTCAAAAGAAAAAAAAATCATTTAGGTTCAAAGATATCAATTAAAGTTGAAGCGGGCAAAAGAAATGATATTTTGTGTAGATGAGTGTGAATGATAATATAGTTTTCGACTATGTGAGAGATGAGAAATTTCATTTCATTTTATAATTTCTGTAGTGTATTATAATTAGCAAGGCACTTTATTTGTATGAAATAAAAAAGAAAATAAGAGAAATAGATGAATATATTAATGACAAATGAAATGAAATGATAAGGGTAACATGTTCTCCGCATTGATAGCTGACAAATATTTGCAGGTTTTTATTATTAACTTACATTATATTAAATGGGTCCAAAGTTTTTCAGCATTTTCCCCAGTATAATCTCTTTCAATTTAGTTGGTTTACATGTTAGTGTTTTTCGTTGTTGTAATTATATGTATGCGAAACAATTAAAAATAATAATTTAATAATTTTAACAAACACTTTATTTAAAAGTCAATACATATATACTTAATTTATCTTGGCCTATAACATCACTACTTTTTTACATGAATTTCACACTTATGTCACTTTATAAAAATTTGTTAAGTTTACAATAAAAACAATAATTTTACATTTCAAAAGGTTAAAATAATAGTGACTATTTAAGTATGAATACCAATTCTCCTTGTACAAAATATTTGTGTGTATTTTTCTCATTGTTTTGTTATTTAGAAACATTTTTTCCATATTCTATACAACTCCTATACTTTTGAAACATTTCTCCTTTCTTATAAACAAATTAGAATTGACAAAATAAAAAAGTAGATTTAATGAACTCAATTATATATGCATTGTCCAACTATCCTTAGATAGTCACTTCAAGATATAATTAACATGAAAAAGGCTCACTCTTTACATTAATTAAGTAGTTATAATTAAAAGAACTTCAACTTTTGTCAAGTTGTAAAGCATGCATATTATTAATCATTACTATATGTGTATATATATTCTAGAATAATTAATTAAGAAATTTGATTTGTTGTATTTTGGTTAGCGGTTAAAACTGAAATTTTTACTTTTTCAATCATGGAAATTTTTTTTTTCATTTAATGTAAATGCTATTGCGCCAATTAAAAAATAAATAAATTTATAGGTAATACTATTTTGGATCATTATGATTTTGATTTTTCAAATATCAAATTTCATTAAAAAAAATATATTTAATAGCTACAAAATTAAAGTGATTGAGATTTTGACCTGGTGATTAAGACGGAAATTGTAAACTTTATAAGTTTCAAGTTCAAGTCATATTCAGGACGGGTTAGAATCTTTTTTCATTTAATGTAAACCTAAATGAAGTAATATTTTGAAAAAACTACAAAACTAATTTTAATCTAACAAAGAAAATTCAAAATATTCATAATTAAATCAAATTACTCATTAAAAAAATAACGTAACAACTTTAAAGATTGTAACTTTATGTTAATAATCTCACTACCAACCAACCAATATAAAAATGTAAATTAATTGGTGCCTTGTCTTAGGAAACAAAGCTTTCTTAAAGATACCAATCATTCTGTAATTACAAATCAAATCAGGTAGGTCTAGTTTTGGAGTTTACTTAGCTATGCTACACAACAAAATTAATGTCATTATTTTATTTCCATATAAGTATCTAATGTACATAATTTTAATATATGGTTTTGATAACAGAAATTGTTTGTTTGAAAACTACTCAATTGGAAAATTGTTGTTTTAAGTGACCACACCAACAACATTGTCTATCATTAATTCTTGCTAACTTCACACTCATGTTGTCTGATCACTACTTTTTTCTTTATTTTATCATTTTCTTTTTCTAAAAAACAAAAATAAAAATTAGACATCATGTATCTAAATATACATCTATTGAATGCATTATGTTTCATATTTTCAGATCATGTAAATAGCAAAATCTTCTATTGCACTGTTTAGGATCCCAAAACTCTGCAAAACCCATCATTTTTTCTCATTTTGCACTCTTTCTGTTTTGCATTTTGCTTTTTATACAAAAAGGTATGATGAGGTTAGACCTAATTCATCTTACAAGTGCTTTAAAGGTGAATTGTCTCGCACTATACATTGTTTTTGCATAGTTAACCTGCACACTTTAACCTATAAATATGTTCCTATATATATGTTGAGACATCTAAAGCGCGTGAGATGAAGATGTTGGACAAGTAATTTCACATTGTAAATAAATGAGACCGCAATGTGTACAATATATACTTGTAATTGATTGAGTCCCAGTATAACTCAATTGATATTGTTTTTAATTTGTGCCCATAATACATTACTAGCTTCCTCAACTTGTCATGTTTCAGGAATTGTCTTTCGGAACTTTAATTGGTTCCTATAACTCTTTCAATTTGGTTAAAATAAAATGGTTTCCCCTGTTGATTGTCAATTTCAAGTTGAGAAAAGATAATAAGTTGAATTATATCTTTAAAAATAAAACCTAACAGATTCGTGACAATCATGGAAGAAACTGATGCCCTTTTTAAAAGTTAAGGAGGGATACAAGAAAATTTTCAAAGTTCATTAGGGCATTAGGTGAAGTGGGACAAATTGAAGTATGCACTAGACCTTTTACTTTCCTTAAGTAAACCTCAAACATCATGGGCACATATTTAGACCTTGGATTTCAAAGAAAATAGGCTAAGAATGTTAACAAGCGGGTTCTACTTGAAGGAAAAATGATGTAAGAGAAGTAATTCGATAGCGGAAACATATGAGATAAAAGAGTAGTATACAAATGATGTAAATTGAACTTTTTTTTAGTAATAATGATTCTTTATTTTTTGAGGAACTTGAGACTCAAACTCAGCTTCTTGCTTCACTTTTTGAGTAGATGCGTGGTCACGAAACCAAATTTAATGTAAACCAATTGATTTTATGTTATATGTTCGCTCATATATATATCAGTCTAACACTCTTTTAAGTTCACAAAATTTCTTCACTTTGAATTTGCACTCCTATGTAAATAACACATATAACCTAAAAGATACCATTTGAGAATATGACTATTTTATCAATATAAAGAACATCTAACGTGGTAGCTAACCAATACGAGGTTTTAATTTTAACACACCTCATATCACCCAAATCATATGAAGTGTAAAATATATTCGGTTGTCTCCATATATCATCGGATTGGTCCAATAACATTGCATATGACTATGATAGCATGTAAGTATCCGCATATAACGTCAAAAGTTATCATTTGAAATTAACATTAATTCATCAATATTAAAAAAAAAAATTTAAGTCATGTGTATAATCAAACAATGTGATTCCAACATAATTGACACTATCATGTTATAACAAATTTATTATCTCAAGAAGCCGTTATGAGATTATTTTTTAATAATTTTGTACATAAGTTGTTTTCATATAATAGAAATGAATTATACGTGTGAAATCATATGGTATAGGAAAATTTTCATTAATTAATTTAGAATATGATTTATGAAATAGCATTTACTTTCTTCATGCCTCTGGTCAAGTCACCATTAAATTCAACTTTATTATTTAACTAAAATTTCATGCAGTTATGAAATGGGTAGATAAATTACATTACACTTCAACTAATATATTATACTATACAATAAAAATAAAGCAAAAAAATATATACTGAATTGTGCTAAAGAGTAAAAATATGTAATGCACACTGATAGCTTTAATAATGATACTTTCATGAAGGCTAATTTCCGGACTTGAAGCAGATATAATATAAGTATATTCTATCTATGCAGAAACTCAATCAACAAATATAAATGTCAAAATTCAAACTTCTGAATTCTAGTTCCGATATATCATATTATAAAACCATATGACCAAAAAGTTTAGGCTTCATAAGTAATGCTTACTAATAGTGTTACTAGAATTCCTAAACATGATATACGGATAGGGATTTTACAAATTGAGAGTAAACATCAACTTTACATGTATGTATTGCAAATGTCGGTTCCATTTAAATCAATATTAAATATATTAGACAAGACACACAATCGATACATACACGTTAAGTAGTTTTTAGAGTTTATATAACTTCTTAAAGTACTTAAATAATATGAGTCAAATGTCAATATCTTTAATACGTCTACACAATCATTTGAGTCCTATAACATTTTGAAAAGATTCTTAAGTTGACAAAACACTAAAATAAACATAGTTAAACACCCACATGGGCTAATTTTGTTGATAAAATCACTGTGCATCAAAGTGTTTTTATAAATGAAGCTTTCTGTTTTGAACCTCGGACTTCACAATGGGTTTCAAACCTGCTTTATTGTGAGCCACTAGAAAATAAGTTCTAACAAAAACATAGTAAGGCCCTTTACAAGAAAATATTGAATGGGACCATCATCTTATAAGTATAGAATCTCCAAACTTTTATTTTCTTTTTAAAATTGGAAAAGAAAAGGCAAACGAAGAAGTAGCCGTTAGGAACATTCCCATCACATAGTAAACATTGACTATACATAAGATTTAAATGCCTCACTTTAAACACCACCAACCCACACATTCCTCTCACAAAATATATTATTTCATATTCAAATCCATTTAAGAATAAATGAAAAAATATAGATCAACTGGTATGTATAAATAATATACCAGAATCCCCATTTTTCTCTTTAAACTGGAACCGTGCAAGGATTAACCCAATTAAAGTAAAATTCTAGTGAAGAGATAGATGGTGTTAATTTAGAAACTATGAAATATTTCAACGGTTGCCAATTTGTGCCGCACCTAAAACTGCCCATATTTTCAATTTTGTGTCGGATTAGGTGAATTCGTATAATATTTTTTTTAAAAAAATTAGGAGAATTCATTGCTAGGCACATGGAAAATTATATTGTTTCCAACAGTTACATGAATGTTCATACAGATGTTAGCTCAGGATTTCAATCACAAATTCTGGAAATCAAATCATACCAAACTTAGTAAAATCAATGCATTTAATGTGTTACTTTATTGGCACACATTTATTATTTTATTTGGTTCCACAAAATTTAGAGTGGACATTCAATTTGCATACCAAATTTCTTATAGACAAAATTGACAACATAAAGCTTACACAATTATTACTATTATTTTACAAGTTGATGAAACATAATCTTTACCTTTTTATTTAAGTAGAAGCAATTCTTAAACTTAATGGGACATATGTAAGAAACTAGGCTAGCCTTATATTTCGATCAGTATGTAAATCATAACCGCTTTAAATTGTTAACAATTTAATACAAAGCTTCAAACGTAAGAAGATATTTGTATTTGTAATATAAGAAATGTTTAAAACTTTTAACGAAAATAAAGGGCAGTGCACGAGGCACTAGGGAGGGACAATCGCCTCTTAACTGTTGGAAAATTTTACAAATAATAAAATTTTCCTACAACTTGACTATAATATGGTATAGTTAAAACCAACATCGTTCCTCCAATATTGAGGGACAAATCCCGAAACCGCCCTTGAAAGTTTTGAAAATTCACAAAGAAGGATATAGAATGGGACCATATTGATTATATAATGCATACAGCTCAAGAACCAAAACCTGACCCAAATCATCTTTTTTATAGATCCCAAAAGAAAAGAAGTTTTAAAAAATAGGTAAATTGATAATAATGAAAATAAAGATGAGAATAATTTTTCTTTAATTGTTCTATTCTTCTTTAAATTTTGTTTGTAGTGCCCTCGATGTTCTTTTATTCTTCTCTCTATTACCTCTGAATTGAAAAGGAAATTAAAGCTAAAGCATCCTCTTTTTATATTTTTTAGGCCAGTCAACCTTTTTTTTTTAATTTTCCTTTTATCCTTCTAGCATTTTGTCTCACCATATATAATATGATGTCTCTTTCTTGCAACATGTTGGATATTCACCGGGTCATCCATGAATGAATCAGCCGGGCGACAAAATTGGAGTTTCATGCCATTATCTTAACTTGAAAGATATTTAAATTAGATATTATTTATATTGAAGTAAAAAAGAATGATCTTAGAGCATCTTCAAATATAGTAGATTGCAGATTTTATGATTACGCGCCATGTGAAGTCGATCACAGTAGATTGTTCATTTAATTTTAAATTTCACCTTTTTAAAATTGGATAATGACAAAACACTTGATTATTTATTAATTAAATTAAGTGTTAATATGCAACCAAAATACTGAAACGTAAATTCACTAATTTAATAGTATTATATGTAATGAGGTGGTTTTTTTATTTAATTGTCTATTTGTGAAAGATAGAATAGATTATTTTTACAATTTGAGATTACAAATATTAGCACATAGATTAGAAAAAATAAATAGAATATATATTGTAGACTTTTTTTAATTGAATGTTTATTTTTGCACATGTGTCAACAAATAAAATAGTATAGACTAGTTATTGAAGATGTTCCGATCATTTTATGTTACATTCAGTTTTCGTCACAGATTATGAATCATATATAATCTCATGTTCTCTCTCATCACATCGTATTAAATTGACATAACATATTTTACAGTTTTATCTCAAAAAAAGTATTGAAAAAATATTTTCTGTTCTTCTTTAAGACTTTGAGCGTATAGCTTCACCGCGAATACGAAATGTGATGGAGAGACAGCGACTGTGTCTAATCAATTTTGATTCTACAAAACATTAGTGGTTACACGTATCCTACAATGCATGAGTTGCACTTCGATTCCATTTGAATTTTGTATTAGCTGATTTATATCTATAATATATGGTATTCTTTAAATACACATTTAACAAAAAATAAATCTGATGTTTGGTTTTTAGAGCCTAACTAATAATACATGTTTTTTTTTCATAATAAATATGAGTATATAATGTAAAACAACTGTTTATTTTTCCAAAATAAGCAAAAACTGTAAACATGTTTGTCAGGCGGGCTAGTTGAACCTCATTTTATTGATTTCCTATAGAAAATATCAGGCAAATTTCAGCTCGACCCACACTACAGAACTTTAACCTTAGACTAAACTCCCGATGACATTTCCAATTCCGGCACATAACCCATAAAGGTCATACCCAATTTCGTCATTTTCACAATTTTATATGCTGGCTTGGATTCTGATACATTAAGAACTCTAAGTTTTAATGTTTATAACTTAACATATTATAAAATGAATGGGTTGGTCCCATCTTTAGGGTAAACTTAAAAAAGTACTATGTGATTTTACTCATTTGTATATTTAGAAAAATGATTAGCAAATGTATATTTGCGTCTTGTATTATTCACAAAATTTCCTTTTGAAACAGTGTCATCATATGTTATCATAATCTGAACAAATGTAACAGTTTATAAAGAATGCAACGCTCTTCATGTATAATATTGAAAATTATAAATATAGAAAAGGATAAAATTTTAAAAGTATATATTCATAGATTTGAAAACTTTCACACCCCATTTTTTTATTATTGATTCTCTAACATCAATTATATTTATTTTTTTTCATAAAATAGTAGGTATGATTTTCCATTGATGGCTCATTAGTTCCATATGTAAAATTTCTCAGAAAAGAGAAGAACAAGTCATTTGATATGATATGAATAAATTGACCAGAGGAAAAAAACTATTGATTGGGTTTTGAAGAAAAGGTTAAAATTAAAAGAAAATGGGACAGAAGAGGAAAGCTTTTTGTCATGCGGACTTTATTCTCAAAATCATATAAATTAAACCTAAGCATGCGTTTTCTTTATGGATAGTCTCAGATCATACTCCAAACATCAACTTTGCCTCTAAAACTATTTTGAAAAATTCATTAGTTTTGTTAAATAATTAATCGAAACGTCAAACGATGCAACAAAATCCAATAGCAAGTCCGTCATCAGATTTTACTTCTATCCTGCAAAATAATGTTGTATTACTTCAATAGTAGATACTCCAGTTCCATATTATTTTGAAACATGTTTCTTTTTCTGTAATTATGGTTATCATCCGCTAAATTAGGAAAATAATAAAAATTAACTAAGATCAATAATTAACATATTCCCATTTTGATATGTTTTATTCCATTCTATTTCACAAACCATATAACATATGTGTCTATCATTTTATGACCTTAACTTTAGGACATTGGATAGAGGATTAAATGTCATAGATTAAATGTAACAACATACATTAGAAATACTTGTTACTAATATAGCCAAATTATACACGTCATCTCGAATGAAAGTTTTGAAGTTTATGGTCTTTTTGTAAAGGGTTTTTGTCATATAAGTTATACATAAAACATGACATTCTGCATACAAACTATGTGATTCACAAATAATATGACAACGTGGTGATAGAAGTCGTTTCTTTTATACCACTTGGAGAATGTCAAATGGAATATCGTCGTCTATAATTATATCAACATGTCTTATTACAACTCCAAACTACCTAATACCGCCCCTGTAAATTATCTAACTACCCTTATCCAAAAGAAACTAATGGCACTGCAAACGCTCAAGCATGATTTCTATGGATAGATGGCTGTATATTCGGAGTCCGAAAATATCCACATAGGGGAGCTAAAAGTGAAACCTGAAATAGAATTAGCATTATCCTCTGTGGGTGTGATGACACAACAATATACGCCTAAAAGGCTCACTAAGCAAAATCACCAAGTCAAAATCAATGGATAGATTTGTAAAATGATAGTGTCATACAATTATGACACATCTTCACCATTTCACGAAAATGATTCTCTAAATTTCAACTTTGATAAATTTATAAATTTCAGTCAATCTTAATCATTGGTTTTAATAGTTAAGATTTAATGTCGTTGTGAACCTCGTAAGCAATTAAAATTGGCCAAATGCATCAAGACCCCCCTTAAGTTGGCTAAAAAAACCCGATGTCACCCTCAACTTTCAAAAAGGACTAGTTACCCCCCTTAACTTGGTAAAAATACACCAGTTTGCCTTTCAATGCCACGTGTTAACTTCTGGTTAAAGAGAGAAAAATTAGAAAAATGACACCTTTGAAAATTCAAACCAACCAGATTTTGACAAGTGGCATTGAGGGGGTTAACTGGTGCATTTTTACCAAGTTAAGGGGGGTAACTGGTCCTTTTTGTCAAATTGAGGGGGATAACTGGTCCTTTTGAAAGTTGAGGGTGGCATCGGGTTTTCTAAGCCAACTTTAAGGGGTCTTCATATATTAGGCCATTAAAATTCAATCTCAATTATTTAAACTAGAAAAATGATTGAGATTAATTGAAATTTATAAATGTACCGCCTATCAAATTTAGATAATCATGTTTTATCATATAAATCATCAATCAAACAATATTACATACCAATTTCTAAGCCAGCAACCAACCAGTGTTAGATATGTAAATATTATTTGTATATAATATTCTAATTAGGGATATTTATGTAAATGGCACAAACCCTAATGTATATATACATTCACTCACTCACGTTAATGAGCTGAGTTGCACCAGTATTCGGACTTTACATGGTATCAGCTGCCACAAGGTTAATCACCGTCCTTTAGCCACCATCAAGTAAGCCGTTACCGTCCCCTATTCTGTTGCTTTTTTCTCCAGCCTCCATGTCATCCTCGACTTCCTCTTCGTCGAACGCCTTGTCCTCCTCTAGTTCATCAACCACTGCCGTTTTCAGTAATAACGTCACTGCCACCGTCGCCCTTCCATTGGTCACTCACTCACTCAACATCAAACTCGAGGCCAACAATTATGTTTTATGGAAAACCCTCATCACCCCGATGCTTGCAAGGTGCGGACTGATTTTCCATGTTGATGGAACATGAGTTGTCCCTGCTGAATTATTTCCTTCTAATGAACCGATTCCGATTTTTCAATCCTGGTATAGACAGGATCAACAAGTACTCTCTTGGCTATTGAATTCTATTTCACCATCACTTTTACCATAAATAATTGGAATCAAGAGTGCTCGCCAAGCTTGGGTTAAGCTTGAACAAGCCTGTGCTTCGGGATCTTGTGCTCAAATTAGAGAATTAAAACAACAACTTCACTCCCTGGTTAAATCGAATTCGGAGTCGATTTCAAACTATATTCAAAGGGAAAAACTGATTTCGGATCGTTTGGCCTCGTTACAAAACCCAATTTTAGAAGATGACTTGGTTGATTCAATTTTGGATGGGCTTCGAGGTTCGTTGCGTGATGTATGTCGCATGTTTGGTTCTCGTGCAATTTCTTTTGATGATCTTTTTGGTATTTTGTTAACGAAAGAGAGACATTTGAAACAAGTTAAAGTGTTGATCGATGACTTGAATGTTCCAACGACTCATTATACACAAAAATAGCCCTTTGGAAGTAATAGGGGTCGAGGTAGGGGACGTAGACAGCAACAACCCACTACGCCATAGATGGCCTGTTGCAACGGAAATTGCTAGTATTGCAAGAAAATGTTGCAATTTTCATGAAAAAAATCTATCTGTTGCATCATAATTGAAAAAGTGTTCCAAAAGTGATGCAATAAATACGGATGAATTTCAAATACACTTTTATTTGCAACACACTCCTAATTCTCTTGCCGAAAACACCTTTGAATAGTAAAAAATAAGCGGCGGGAAACCTCGCGCCCTTTAATTGACGATAATAATTAATAAAAAAATATAAAATAAAACACTGGAAATAAATTGAACATTCTCTCATTTTTTTCTTTTATTTCTTCCCTCTACTGTAACAATCCCGATCAAATACATCTACTCTCACCATCTTCTCCCCTTCAATCTTCCTCTGCTTCTACCATTACATTTGCTTCCACTCTTTCAAAATCTCCATCCTTGCCTCAATTTCATTTTCTTCTCTTTTTCCTGCATCTTCGACATCATCCCCGTCAGATCTTTTATTGAAAAATTAGGGTTCCTCTTTTGTTGGAAGTATAGAGATTTTTGCTTCTCTAATTTGTTTATGGCGTATTTCATAGCAAC
>CATIWQ010171704.1:0-54242 GCA_949673415.1 Euphorbia schlechtendalii | reverse complement strand
GATTTCAACTCCATGGATCCCCATTCTCAATTGGAAAAAAAACTGGTTGAAAGCTAGAAAATTAGAATTGTGCAGAGAATTTAAAAATTACAGAGAGTAGAAACTTGAAGAAACTTCGATCTAGAAAAAATCGGGGGTAATCGAAACATGGAAGAGAGATTTTGATGGAGAGAAACGCGCGATGCAAAAAGAGGCAGCAACTGAAGCTTGATAAAACAGTGTATATATAGAACGTATAGAGTGAAAACTGAAACTTAAAATTGGTTATAGAATACAAAGGATAAGTGAGAACATAATTTTATAAATAAGTTTCGCAAACCCTATATTTTTTACAATTTCCCAAAAATTAGGGTGTTATATAAAATTTAGGGATTTTATTATGTATTATGCCATTCAATGGTCCAAGACGACTAATTACCACGTCGGCTGGATGCGAAACTCAAGACAACTATAATCCGTCGTCGTTTAAGCAGCAGATGATAAAACTTGCCGGTCACAAAAAGAAGCTACAAGTTAGAGCGTTTGAAATTGCTTGTTAAACAATTTCAGAAACGAGATTTGAATCCCATTATCCTTTTATATGGTCTGTTTTCCCACAACAGGTATCATTCTTTGCTTCAGTGCTCAACTTTTCTCTCATTTTCTTGATTTTTCTAATTAGTTTTGGTTGCTTGATGTAATATCCCGTCCCAATCAGAAACCCAAATCATCGTTAGCTGGTTGATTTTGGTTGCTGCCATAATTGGGTTTTTCTGTCTTTTTCTTTCTATATCGCGGTTGTTATTGATAATTTTAGGAAATTTCTTTTTTATTATCTGAAATTTTGGTTGTTGATGAATGCTGTTTTATTTCTTTACAATAGCTAATAGTTAATGAGAATTTCCTGCGTTGATGAGGAAAGTTGCTTGTGAGCTGTGGTAATGGTGATGATGATAAACTCGTGAGATGCATTTTCCCATTGTAAATTTGTAAATCGGTGAAATTTATGGGCCAACTACATCAGAAAATATTATGCTAATTTGCTAAAATGTCTAGGACTCTAGAGCTTTCTGAGATTCCTATCTTAGATAATGGCATTATGTTATGAAGTTCAATCTTGCTTACTTAGGGTAGTGTATCATTGTTATAGTAACCATCTCTTGTTGGTTTGCAGGTGTCATTCGAACGAAAATTAGTTCATTGTAAAAATTCAGTTTTTGCTCAAGTTGTATGCTTCTGAAGATAAATAGTCCCAAAACTGCTGATTCTTTAAAGTAAGGTAAGTAAAATGTTAGTTCATATGGTAACAGAAGGAATGATGTGGTGATAACGTGGTTAGCATCTTGATATGGACTAATTACAATGCTCTCAAGTCTTTTTCTCCTGCTTACCATCCATCATTAAGAGTAAATAATGTTAGTTCCTGTTATCGTGAGATTGTCCTAGGGATAAATGTCTGGCTTCTATGGCGCTATGTTCTTTAAGACATGTTGTGCTTCATTACTAAACTTGTCCGATTCATGTGTCCTAGAATCAAGCTTAATATAATGTTTTCCTATTAGCAGTACTGAATACCTAAGCATCCCCACCTGAAACTGATAATGATAGACTGATCTATGTACTTTCAAGATAAATAAAGGGATTCAAAAACAAGAAAGAAATATTCAAATGTGTCGAATAATTATTCAGTATTCACGTGATATTGTGGTTCTAAAGTATACCCAGGAAAAAAGCATTGTAATGTATGGGAGGCTCAAATCACGGTTTTCTTTAACTAAATTTTGCATTATTATCAATTGTGTATAGGTAATGAAATGTCAGTGCCAATACATGTGAAAAGATTTAACTGATCTTGAATGTGAATGGATGTGAAGTTTTAAACATCGAAGTACAATATTCACTTGTGCATCTGACAAAAAAAAAAGAAAAATATCTGTTCGTATGGAGGTTTTTCCATTTTAGTTATTTCTTCAGCTATTGTGTATCTCAGAAGTATACTATCTGGCTCTGTTTTGTAAATTCTTGAGCTTAATTTCTTTCATCTAACAATGAATGTGTCTATTTGGTTGTTTACCAGGAATCTGCGTTCTATACTTATTCAGGCTATTTTCTTGTGTGATCATTTGTTCCCAGATGTGCTAAGAAATGTACGTGAGAGGGAAAGTGCAACATATGGGCAGCACAGCTTTGAATTTGGTGTCCACTAGACAATCTACTTCATGTTGTTTCTTTAAGTTTCCTACATGTTCCAGCAAAAATTACCGTCGTTTATCTGTTTCAAAGTCATCGTCTAGTCCATCTCAGGCATTACGTACAAGTTGCTTCGGGTCAGGCTCATGCACCAGAAGTGGAAGTTGTCAGTCAATGACTGTGAAAGGTTTGTTCAACTCCAGAGGCTCTTTAAAGCGACATTTAAACATATCACTGCCTTGTCAAAATCTCAAAATGAGACTCTCGCCATCCAAATTAAAGGGTAATGTGGGGTCCATATCTTGGTCCCATGAGTATGCCTCGGCTGGCTTGATTTTAAGTCTCTTGGTTTGCTATTCAAGTTCCGACCCCACGCATGCTGAAGCAGCAGCCGATAAGAAAGATTCTGACTCGCCATATGTTTGGTTCTCGCACGGGAAGAAAGTCTACACTGATTATTCTGTTATTGGTGAGGAATTAGGAAACAGTAAATACTTCTTGTTTTTCATTTGATTTAATGCCATTACTGCTTCTTTAATGGTCGTTGTAGGGATACCTGGAGATGGAAGATGTTTGTTCCGGTCAGTGTCTCACGGGGCTTGTTTACGGGCTGGGAAACCAGCTCCAGGTGAAACTCTTCAGAGAGATTTGGCGGATAACTTGCGTGCCAAGGTATCTTCTTATGCTCCAACTGAAACCAACCATATTAATTTTTGTCCATGCTAAAGGATTAAGTCTGCTGCATATATATATATATGTTGGTTTGTTGATTTGGTCAGGTGGCTGACGAATTTATCAAAAGGAGGGAGGAGACCGAATGGTAAACTAGTTTTGCTGCTTATGTTACGAATTTAGTAGTATATGTGTTCAAGTGACTTCACGTAACTGAATCGTAACAGGTTTATTGAAGGTGATTTTGATGCCTACGTGGCACGGATGAGAAAGCCGCATGTGTGGGGTGGTGAGCCTGAATTGTTCATGGCTTCTCATGTTCTCAAGTAATTCTCTTTCTCGCTGCAACGGATAATGTTGAATTGTAACAAATTTTGATTAGTTTACACCTTCATTCAATATAACGTGTCAACTAGAAAAAGTAATAGAACGGGATCTTTGAAAAGTCAAACCAACCATTATCTAACATGCAATGTTGAGAGGGCAAAACTGGTACTTTTGCCAAGTTTAGGGATTAATGAAATTTTTGAAAGGTTAGACAGACATTTGGCAAAAGTTGTCAAGTTTAGTGGATTAAGCAACTTATAATGTGTAGATGAAAAAATTTGTTTGCTTATATATAGGATGCCGATCACTGTTTACATGTATGACAATGATGCTGGTGGCTTAATATCTATTGCGGAGTATGGGCAGGAATACGGGAAGGACAATCCGATAAGAGTTCTTTATCACGGTTCTGGTCATTATGATGCACTGCAAATTCCTGCAAACAAAGGTGCCAAATCAAAACTCTAATGGCTCTTTTTATACTTGATGTGACTTGTGAGCAAATGATAAATCTGTGACAAAAATATATGATTTTGTTACTTATGGTATCCTTTTACATATACTTGAGCTTGAAATGGCATGTAACTATTAAATGTTGTGTTCTGTGTGGTAGAAATTATATAGAATTTTAAAATTTAGTACATTTCTGATTGTATAAGAAATGAAAATCTTTGCACATATTTTCTCTTGAGTTTTGTATTGCTGATTATACTTGAAAAGTTAATTACTATAAATTGGCATAAATTGTACGTACTGAAATACGAAAGTGCATTAAATAGGTTGATAAATCAAAAACCTGACTATGATTAAAAATAATCACTTTTAATTCTAAAAATAGACGCATAAAATAGTATACAAGCGGGTTAAATAACAAAATAACCACAAAAAAGCTCATTTTATCTCGAAAGTATATTCCTTTTTCTTAAATAAAAAAAATTGTGCATTTTACTTGAATCTAAGTATAATTTGAAATGGTCGGACTTGTTTTAATGGTCACAGCTTCCTCCCAAAGTGGAGAAAGAAGTTGAGGTTCTGAGTTTAAGTCTCGGCTATTTCAAATTTTTAAATGTTCCTATTTCTTAAAAAAAAATATAATTTGAATTGTAACCACGAATGAGTCTCATTGGCATTGTTATATTTAAGTTCCAATTTTACATTTTTAAAGATCATATGTATGTTTTATTTTAGCTGCCATTTGCATCGATGTTGATGAGCTAAAGCGAGCTCGAACTTATCTAAATGTGGCTCAACTTGAAAATGGTTAAGATCGAATTAATCCTGGTGTGAAATTTGTTGAGTTCAATATTTTTTAGCTTGGCTCGAACTTGTTATAAATATAAGCTCGAAATTGCAAGCTCACAAGTGAGCATTCTTCTTCTTACTTACATTCCACCCAAACTCAATCACTGATTCGCCTATCGTTTATTTCATATTTATTATTTTGATAGATAAATGAAATATAAGTCTTATAATGTTCGAGCTAATACTTATGAAGCTCTTCTTACCTTTGTAATGTCTCAACCACTTTCAAACTTGAGTCATTTTATATTGAGCTAAAATCTGGTCGAGCTTAAATCAATCCGAGCACAAAGGATTTGCCATTAAGCTATGTTGTTAACACCCTTATAACCACGGACCATCTCGATGGATCATTAAAATGGATTTATTTATTATTTTTATGATTAATGCTAAAGCATACGTTTTCTTTTTGAGTTGTATGGAGTTTTGAAAGAGTCAGGATTTAATATCTGGTCGTATCAAATTGAATTAAGTTCAATTGGTAAAGCATACCAAGCCTGGGGTACAAAAGAAATGGTTGCTTCATATTTTTTCTGTTAAAAGCTTAGAAATATTAATTTTAGTGATTGTTTACGATTGACAAAAATGTTCATGGGTCAGGATACTTAGCCCAACCAGAGCCCTCATTTATGAATCGGGCATGGACATTAATTTTCAAATAAAATCCAATCTGAGTTTAAACCTACCGAAAGTTTGAAGTTTTATGAGTCAAGTTTTGTTTATATATAAATATCCGAAATTTTTATATTTTAACATATCTGACTTTTTAATTTAAATACAAATTACAATAAATCATACCAATTATAGAATGCAATTATATAAAAATAATTTTTTTATATTTTGGGTCATAGAAAATTTGATATGGACCATGAATGGGCTTGAAAGAAATTGATCTCGGGTTTAAACCGAGTTCCCAATCCAAAATTTCAAAGTTAAACCGAAATGAACTTAGATTGATACTTTATTTGAAAAGACAGACCATACCCGAATCCGGCTTACAGGTCTATTTGATAGTGGCAACTGAAAAGCTAAAAAGCTACTCAACAGCATGTCTGCATGTTGTTTGCTTTTTAGATATTCTGACGCCAAAGATATGAATAAAGTTACATTTACAGAATTGTCCTTGCTCTTCACCCACTTATAACTTATTCAATTCAATGTTTGTTTCTCTCTATCCGTTTACTCTTAATTAACCAAGATATTTCCATTTAATGCTGCTAGTAGAGTTCCTTCACATTTTACATTAAAATCTAACTTGAATTGCCACACGTATTTTTAATATTCCAAGATTTTATCCATGTGGCTAACTAGACGGGGTTAACGGTCTCGTTTAACAACCTTGTTGTTGTTATGAATATCATTTATTATTATAATTTGTTGTTATAGTTTATCGTTACGGTTTATTGTTACTAATATTATTTTTAATGTTTAGTAAAATATGATTTACGATTACTTGTTGCAAAGGTTAACTCAAAATATGCATATTTTAAATGTAAAATAAATTAATTAATTAACATTATTCTGGATTAAATTAATCCAAACCTCAAAATGACTTTTTAAAATTTTTAATTTTTTAAGGTTTAAAAATTGAAATTAATCTCATCTAAAAATCAATTTGTTTATCATTTTATTTTAACAAGGTGGTATATAACAGCACCCTAAAAATATTTGCTATCAAATTGGATATTCTTGCTCCAGTAATTTGAGTAGTTAGTAGTTACCAACAAATAAAAACAGATGTCTCCGTGCGTGTCTTCTAGTGGGTGAACCCATGTTTAATTATTTTATTCTTTTCAATTTTCATCCCACTACTTTTCAACTTTTATGTTTTTTTTGTTACCATCCTGGATCACTAGATCTTTGACACGATTATATTCATAATTCGACTCAAATCGGATATCAAATTATGATAGGCGAGTCTTTAAATAAAAATTTTGTACATTCATAAAGTTTGAATTCGAGATCTTACGAAACTACTTATCAATTGAACTATCCTAGTGGTTATATTTTTCTCTTTCATATGTGTTAAAAACTAAAAAAATGTAATATTAAAAATAAATTTTGTTACCAATAGTTAAAAAAAACAATAATTTATATTTCAATAATTGTTTGTTTCGTATGATGGCAAAGATTGTTGAAAATTTAAAAGAAAATTTTAATAATAATATAATTTATTATATAATAAAACACCGCGAGTTAATGCTTGATAGGTACAAATGTACAAATATCAATGAAATTTTATAATGAGTAGAAAGTGGCTACTCATTATCCCCCTTATTTATCTATATAAGCTTCATTTGTTTTAGTTATTAAGTGCAGGGAAAAAAACTCTCTTTATTTTCTTATTAAGTTTATACTCTTTAACTTCTTAGTTATTCGGTATTTGGTGATAGAATTTTACACTCAATTGACTTCGTCTAACGTCTGTTGTTGTATCCTGAGAGACAGTTTGCCATACAAGGGGAAAATCTGTCTTAAGGAAATCGACTCTAGCCTCAACAGAACCCTCTCGTTATTCCAAGTAAAAATTTTTTTTAGTATTCGTTATTTTATATATTTTGTATTTATTATAATACTTTTATTTCTACAAATTCCATATATTATGTAATTCAAGTTTTTAATATTTCTTTTATTGTATTTTCTCTCTTTTACAAGAAATTATTCACCTTAACTTCTAACAATCTTAAGACATATTTATTTTTTAAGTTTATATTCTTAAAAGAGACGAACATGATATCGTGACTTGGAGTACCGTGACATGGATTACCGTAACATTGGAATACCTTAATTTTCGGACAAAAGTATTGGACTTATTTTTGGACAATTATTTAATTGGACTTAATTTGGACAAATATTAAAAGAAAAATTAACAAATATAAATAAATAAATAATAATAATATAACAATTATAATGATAAGTTTATTTGGTGTATGTAAAATTTATCTTATTTGTTATATTAATTGTTATTGTTATTCTGAAATTATTCTAACTTATTTTGTTTGAAAATTTCAGAATTTATCATAGCCAATCAAATTCCACGGAATGATGAAATTGCTCAAAGTCAAAATGAGCAAAACCAAAATGGACAGTATGGTCCGATTGGTTCAGTGCCTGTTAGTACAACACCGGTTGCGTCTGTACTTGTGGGTGGACCAACTGCTTTTAGCTTTGTTGGTTCTAGGCCAACTGCTTTTGGATCTACAAGTTCAGGTCCTCCTCGAGGAAATGTAACTGGAAACTTTTATAGTCAAGCTAACTAAAATGGACAATTCGGTCCTAATGGTTATGCGCTAAATGGACTTTCGAATTCTGGGCTTGTTACTATACCTGATAGACAAGAAAAATTCAGTGGTGTGAATTTTAAGGTCTGGCAACAGAAAATGTATTTCTACTTGACTAGCATACATTATGACAGATTTGTGAAGGAAGATCCTCCTGTTGTACCTGAAGGAGTGATTGATCATTCTGTTAAATCTGTTGTTGATGTTTGGAATTATTCGGATTTCCTCTGCAAAAACCATATTCTTAATGGTTTAATTCTTGAATTATATGAAGTACATAGTGTGAAGTGTACTGCTAAGGAATTATGGGAATCACTTGATAGAAAATATCAAACTGAGGATGCCGGCGCTAAGAAATACTTAGTTGGTCAATTCTTAGATTTTAAAATGAATGATTCCAAATCTGTTGTAAGTCAAGTGCAGGAACTTCAACTTTTAATCCATGTGATGGAGGCTGAGAAAATTGGGACAAGTGAACCATTTCAAGTTGCTGCAATTATTGAAAAATTATCACAAAGTTGGAAAGATTTCAAAGCTCATCTCAAACATAAGCGGAAGGAAATTTCCGTTGAGGATCTCATTGTTCACCTACGCATTGAGGAGGACAATAGAAGATCAGAGAGAAAATTTTCTTTTAATCATAGCTATGGCAAAGGCCAACGTGGTGGAGGTCCATAAGGATTTCGGAAAGGGCAAGAAATCTAGTAAACCCAAGTCCAAAACGGGACTGAAAGGAGGCATTAACAAGAAACAAAAGTTTAATGGAAAATGCTTCAATTGTCATAAGACGAGACACAAGTCTTCTGATTGTAGATTTCCTAAAAGGATCGATAAGAAAGAAGTGAATGTTTTGGATGGAATTACGCAGGATCTATCTGACATCGATCTATGCGTAGTAATTTTTGAAGTCAATATGATTGACTCGAACCTTAGAGAATGGTGGCTTGACACTAGTGCTACCCGGCATATATGTTACAACAAGGAGTCTTTTGCTGGATTGACTCTTATAGAGAATGGGGAGAAGCTTTTCATGGGAAATTCTGCTACTTCCAAGGTGAAAGGACACGGAACTGTGATTCTGAAAATGACTTTCGGTAAAGAAGTCAGACTACAAAATATCTTATATGTTCCAGACATCAGGAAGAATCTTATTTCTAGGAGCCTCTTGAACGCACATGGATTCAAGATGGTATTTGAATCTCAGAAATTCATTTTATCCAAAGGGGGTATGTATGTGGGAAAGGGATATGAATGTAATGGAATGTTCAAACTCAATTGTATCTCTTTTAAGCATGGATTTATTAATATTAATAAGAACAACGTTTCTACTTATATGGTTGAGTCTTCTAATTTTTGGCATAGTAAACTTGGACATGTTAATTTTGATACGTTACGACGTTTAATTAACTTAAATCATATGCCCACATTTCATATTGATAAAACACATAAATGTGAAATATGTGTTGAGACAAAATTGACAAGATCTTCCTTTAATTCTGTTGAAAGAAATTCAGAACCAATTGATTTAATACATACCGATTTTTATGACTTGAAGTTTCTTCATTGATGATAACACAAAGTATTGTTATGTGTATTTGCTTAAAAGCAAAGATGAAGCTATAGAGAAATTTGTACTCTATAAACAAGAAGTAGAAAACCAATTTTATAAGAAAATTAAGAAGGTTAAAAGTGATCGTGGCGGTGAATATGTCACACCATTTGGCGAGTTTTGCTCCCTATGTAGAATTATTCACGAAGTAACACCACCATACTCTCCTCAATAAAATGGAGTAGCTAAACGCAAAAATCGTACTCTTAAAGAGATGATGAATGCAATGTTAACTAGTTCTGATTTACCACAAAACTTATGGGATAAGGCTATTTTATCGGCAAACTATCTTTTGAATAAGATACCATGCAACAAACAAGATAAAACTCCCTATGAATTATGGAAGGGTAGAAAACCTTCATATAATTACTTGAAAGTGTGGGGGTGTCTTGTAAAAGTAATGAATACATTGCCTAAATGAATGAGAATACATTGCCTAAATGAATGAGAATAGATCCAAAAATAGTGGATTGTGTTTTCATTGGATATACTGAGAATAGTAATGCATATCGTTTTTGTGTATGAATCTAAAAATCCTGAAATACACAAGAATACTTTGAAAGAATCAAAGGATGCTTCGTTTTTTGAAGATGTGTTTCCATGCAAAAAAATAAACGAATGTTCAGGATTTAAAAGATTTCGTGAACTTATTGAAAGTAATGGTCAAGTTTATGAATAAAACACTGATAACATTGACAATCTTCCACCGGTAGTTGAAGAAGATGATCAAAATTCTCAAGAAGAGAATGAGACTGATCATGAGGTAGAACCTAGAAGAAGTAAAAGGAAAAGGATTGAAAAATCATATGATCCAGACTTCTTAACATATATGGTTGAAGCGGAACCTCAAACATACAAAGATGCTATAAGCTCCACAGAAAGTCCTTTATGGAAAGAAGCCATAAGGAGTGAAATTGATTCCATATTGTAAAATCATACATGGGAACTAGTGGACCTTCCTCCCGGATCAAAGCCACTAAGTTCAAAATGGATTTTCAAACGTAAGCTAAAAGCTGATGGATCAATTGACAAGTGCAAGGCTCATTTAGTCATAAAAGGTTATAAACAAAAAGAAGACCTTGACTACTTTGACACTTATTCTCTTGTGTCGAGAATAACTTCCATTGGGATGATATTTGCAATTGCTGCTTTGCGAAATCTTGAAGTACATCAAATGGATGTGAAAACTGCTTTTCGTAATGGAGATCTTGAAGAAGAAATCTACATGGAACAACCTGAGGGTTGTGTAGCTTCAAGTCAAGAAAAGAAAGTATGCAAATTGGTGAAATCTTTATATAGTTTAAAGAAAGCACCAAAACAATGGCATAAGAAATTTGATGATGTCATGATGGCTAGTGGATATCGTATTAACGAGTGTGATAAATGTATTTATGTCGAAATTACAAATGATGGATATGTTATTCTATGTTTGTATGTTGATGACATACTCATTGTTGGAAGTAATGATAAGATGGTAAAAAGTACCAAGAATATGTTAAATTCAAGATTTGACATGAAAGATATGGGACTAGTGGATGTAATTTTAGGCATCCAAGTTAAGCGCTCACCTTACGGTTTCATATTAACGCAATCACACTATGTAGATAAGATTCTAGATAAGTTTAACAAAGGTGATTTTGGTATAGCCAAAACACCGTTAGATGTTAGTCTACATCTATCCAAGAACAAAGGTGAATGCATAGACCAAGTGAAATATGCAAGGGTTATAGGTAGTCTAATGTACCTTACAAGCTGCACAAGGCCTGACATCGCTTATACTGTAAACAGTTTAAGCAGATTTACGAGTAATCCTAGTAAAAGCCATTGAACGCTATCGTGAGAATACTAAGGTATTTACGATATACTCGTAATTATGGACTGCACTATAAGAGAGAACCTGTTGTACTAGAAGCATATTCTGATGCTAGTTGGATAGCTGACATTAAGAATTCTAAAGGTACAAGTGGATATGTGTTCACTCTAGGTTGAGGAGCAGTGTCATGGAAATCCTCTAGGTAAACAATTATAACTCGTTCCACAATAGAAGCCGAGTTTGTAGCCTTAGATAAAACGGGAGAAGAAGCTGAATGGCTACGAAACTTCTTAGAGAATATTCTTGAATGGCCTAAACCCGTGCCTGAAATTTGTATACATTGTGATAATCAAGCAGCGATTAAAAGAGCACAAAATGTAATGTATAACGGCAAGTCGAGACACATGCGTCGTCGACATAATACTGTTAGACAACTGATCTCAACAGGAGTTATCTCTATTGATTTTGTAGGATCAAAGGATAACTTAGCAGATTCGCTAACCAAAGGGTTATATAGAGATCAAGTTGAAAAGACATCTAAAGGAATGGGACTAAAGCCCATGAATATTTAAGGCGCTATGTGAAGGAAAACCCAACCATGTTGACTGGAGATCCTAAGATCTTGGTTCAATGGGACAACCTAATTGCATAGACCTTGTGAGGTCACTGTGGGGGGTAACCCCGTGTCCATTCCTATGATGTAAACAGTGTTAAAACGGGTTAAGGGTAAGCAATGAAAGTGCTTTTAATGATTCTTTGTGCATCAATGTTTGAGTAAAAGAGATCACCTATGCAAGAGTGAAGTGAGGTCACTTCAAAAGAAACTAATAGGACTTAGTTATCTTAAACTCTTGCAGAACCAGGAGATGTTCATGACCATAAGAACATAACCATGAGAACCAAAATTGAGTTAGAATTTAATATTTGTGTGAGGTATATCATCATTTACCTAAACGTGAGAATAGTTCAAGGACATCGTATCTACTAGTCAGACAGTAAAGTAAATATACTTTCACAAGGGAAGGTTCGAGGCTTATAGTCCACCTATCCTATGCATATATTAATTGTATAATGTTATCACCGAATCGATTTTATGTTGTTATTATTTTCTTTTATGGGGGGTTGTTGAAAAATTATTAAAAGATAATAATAATAATAATTATTATTATTATTATTATTTATATATTTGGTTTCAAGGTCTCATGAGTGGATATCGTTACAACTAATTTTGTTTGTATTATTTTTTTTCAATCAAGTTTGAAATTGTGCAGAGAGCAATTAATATTTGCCGCTCTTTGTCCCCTTTTAAATTTTGTTATATATTGGGTTTGAGCAAATGAAATAAAAAACACTCTACTATATTCAGCTTCTGATCTTAGGTTCTCATTTTTCACTTCTGTCTGGTGATAGTACATACACTCGGATGAGTTAGCCTAATGTTTGTTGTTGTATCCTGGGAGATAGTTTACCATACGGGGCAAAATCTATCTTAAGGAAACCGATTCGGACCTCAAAAGAATCCTATTTTTCAAGTAAAAGATTTATTTCGGTATTTTATTATGTTATATTTGGTATTTATTATAATATTTTCAATTCTGTGATTTTCATATATTATATAATTCAAGTTACTAATATTTCTTTTATTATTTTTTTCCCTCTTTAAAAGAATTATTCATCATATTTTCTAACAATCCTATATCCCCATACTCCTGGGGATTTACTATTCAACGTAAAATGTCAAGATTCTCCAGTTCTACATGTATAAGTGCTACAGAATATGAATGGTCTAAACTATAAACAGACTGCTATATCTCCATTCAAGCTGCTATAAGACCCTAGAATAGAAAATATCTTGCACATTGAGTTTATAGGGGATTAGCAAACCTGATGTGACATTAATCATTTAGATGAAGTGGCATGATATGGTGAGATCAAAAGCAGTCATTTTATACAGATAAGTAAGCCACAACAGAAAACAAATACAGTAACAATAAACTGCATCTTTTCAATGGAAATTCAGAACAACAATGTATAGCTACCGCACTTAAGCAATGGGTCAAAAAAGCACCAACTCATAAATGATTTTACAATATGTGTATTGCATTGTATATTTTTGAAAAGAAAATTACAGTTTTCATTCATTCTTCCAAGCATACAATATAAGTGAGAAACCAAGACCTTGCAATTGGTAATCTCTGAATCGCTGCGAGTAGGACGTATTCAACAGAGATGGATCAAGAACAGAATGGGTGTTCCATAATTTCTCTGCAGATAAGCAAGTTTCAAACATGAAAACAGCATTGCCCATAGCATTACCAAATAACCAACTATGAACATCCCAAAAAACTTCAACAGGTAGCCCATCAACCAATATGGTATAATTTCCTCTGAATTTCCACTTCAATCTCTTCAGCTGTAGTACAATCTTACTATCTATTCGGATCACAAGATTCGGGTCCTTAAGATCATTTGTGTCACATTCAATTGTAATGTCATGAATTTGACCCTTATCACAAAACTGAGCTTTAGCCCCATAGAATTTCTTCCCAAAAATGTGCTCTCTTTTAGCTATAAAAATAGCACCAGGTTGAACTTGAACATCTTCAACTTTTCTGCATGCTTCTTTCTTCATATCTCCAAGGAGTAGCACCATTTCTTGATTAAACACAACAGCCACATAAAACCCTTCTAAAGGCTCTGGCCCTGAACCAAATTTGGAATTTGACAAGTCCCAGTATATATCAATTCTAGAAGAATCTACCACTAAATTCTTGCAACCTTTTCTTCTAGCAAACAGCCATGGTTTTACATCGACTTTACATAGACACTGATTGGTTGAGTCATCAATCGCAACACTAAGACCTTGACCCATGAGATTCTTAGTCCAAGTAATAGTAATAAAGAAAGAACGACCGCGCGATTTACATTGATAGACACATGTGACTAAATTCTGTGCAGCTCTATTTGTGCTTGAAGATGAAGAATCAGCTACTTGAACTCCGCTTTCACCAAAACAAGAAGGGAAATCTCTCATTGCACCAATTTATTTAACAATTCCTCTTTCAGCTGTGTAAAGACTACAACTTTCCAGAAAAGAAATGTAGAAGCAGAGCAAAATATTAAATTTACAGTACCTGACACCTAAATTAAACATGAATTGAAGAACCCATGATCCAAAAACTTGAACGTCGGCATCTAAAGGCCTGAAAGCTGATCTGGGTTGAGCTGAAATTGAGTTAGCTGGAGATAGAAAGAGGGAAGAGTATGAGATTTAACGGAATTGGGAAAGCGTGAAGCGAGATTTAGGAAAGGAATTAAGGGAGAGAGGAGAAGGAAATAGCAATGGAGAAAGGGAAAGGGGGAAAAGATAAAATTGCAGAGATGAAGGGGTCACATGGGGAAGGAGACCATTGAAATGAAGAACAGAAGAAAACGGCAAAGCTGGATTTTGGCTGTAAAAATGGACTGCTTTTTATACTACACGTTACACGAATCAAAAGCTACAATTTTTTAAAAGACACATTTCCTTGCATATTCCTCAGCTGTCTCTCTCTCTCTCTCTCTCTCTTCTTGCAGGCCTATCTTATTGATTTATTATGAGAAATTTAAACTTCTATTGATTTTGCACCTAAACCGTATTTTTTTCTATGCGGTGCAAAGGTTAGCTACAGTTTCAATCTAGTTTAAAAATGCGTGCCAAACAAAATATAATTAAGATATAAATGTGACAATTTTGAGCTTAACTAAAAAAACAATGGATTGAAATTTTGATTGAAGCTATTAAAAAAATAAATTTTTATTGAAATAACAATTGCAAAATCTAGTAAGATTGAGGGGGCTTAAATTGGAATAAAATTTGTAGTAATGTTTTCTCATTAGCTATAATGACAAGGATCATGGTGGGGCCTTGACTTTAACTGACATAGCACATGCATTAAGAGTGTGTTTAGTTGAATAAATCAAAACTTTAAGGCCCCATAAAACGCCAAAGCCTATCTTAATTGGCTTTAACTTGTAATTGCATTGGATTAATTTCGATTGAATTTGCAATTTCTAAATTCTTCCTCTTCCTTTTGGCAGTTTTAATTGTAATGAAAGCACAAGAGTTATAGTTAATGAGAAAGGGAAACGAAGAAATAGAAAATAAGGAACTAACACTCTAACAATTGAATTGTTTGATTGAAATTCAATTAATTAATTGATACAATCATTTCTTTGTCTATTATTACCACCATTTGTGTTTGCTTGTTATGGCTTACAACATTATGATTGTTGTTGTTATAATAATCATGCTTAATAGCTTATGGACCATTTTGTTATTGTTATTGGTTTCCTCACAAATTTTTTTTATTACTAGAAATTGTATTTATTATTACTATTCGTATCCTCTTATACTCTCTATATTTTACAATCTATCTTTATTAAGTTTTTATCTTTATCATACATATGTTAAATTCTTTGTTTTTTCTTTTGTAATTTGTAGCCACATTAAGCTCCTTAGTAATGGTTTAATAATTTTTAAAAAAATGAACAGCTTGTATTTTATATGGTAAGTTCGTAACTAATTTTTGACAAAATTATTATTACTTTGTCACTTATAATTATTAAATCAGTTCACTTATTCTATGATTGCAATGAACTAGTATAGTGACTTTTTTAAAAACATAATCGTCATATAATTTCCAAATAGTTATGTGCTTAAATGCGCGAGAAAACTTTATTCGATTGTCACGTTTGGCATTAGAAATATTGGATATTATATCATATATATCTATCTTATGTTGCCCCATTTTTTTTTGAACAATTGCATATGTCAGGATTCGAACTTAGTCACCCCATCCATTATGTGAATGTGTCATTCAGACCATGTCTGATTGGTTTATGTTGCCCATGATTATGTGAAATGGAGTTGTGGGAATTCTCGTGAGGACAATATGGTCAATCACGTGCAACTTGTAGGGCTTGGTTGGCATGTCCTGTAGATAGCCCTTAACTTGATCCCATTCCAAAATAATAAGTTCAATCCCGAAAATAGATTGAAAATACAATAGTAAGAAGTGAAGGGTCCATTTTAAATGGGGATTATGATTGTTTAATTTATTTTGGAGAAATTTGTTATAAATAATAGTGAACAGGTACGGACTGACTGTAAGGTAAAAAGACTTTTTTCGAAACTTGTAATAAAACTAGTTTAATTATTTAATTAATGTGTTATCTATTTAGTCCATAATAAGTTACATTTTTATTATTTTAGATATATTAAGTACAATCTCACTACAATTTTACATGGACTAATTAGATAGGCAAAAATATTATACTATCAAACAAGAATTATGAAAATACAAGTTGTGTATTTAAAACCCTTCTTGAAAAATTTCAATAACTAAATTGAATTCTTTGAAAATAAATTTAATTGAACTAGAAATGTATAAGTTGTGTATTAAAACTTTTCTTGAAAAATTTCAATACCTGAATTGAATTCCCTTGAAAATAAATTTGATTGAATTGGAATTCTAGAAAAAATGTTGATATTCAAACAGAGATGAAAATGAAAAAAGTTGAAGTTGTAGTTAAATAAATGCACCCCATTCAAAAACAATATCATTAATCGCAACATCGATAAGAAAAATGATTATTTCAAGTTGGGCTAGACCCGAGCATTGAAATGAGTGTGCAGGTCCGATCAAATCACATTTTTTTCGCCTTTGATTTAATCCATTTCAGTTAAATTCATATTCATTAAATACATTCAATTAAGTTTAAGTTCATTAATGTATTATTATTATATTCAATTCGATCTAGTTAAATTGATTTTAAGTTCATTAAATTTAGTTCAAGTTCAGTTCATATTCTAAAATATACAAAATACGTGACTTAATTCTAAAATTGTAGATGAAGATTAATATTTATAAGTAAAAATTAAAATTAACAATAAATCGTCGTATCTCTCAAACTTCATGACCAAATGTTGGTCAACATAATGTGACAACATGGTAAGAAAAACAAAGTGAATCCTATGATGAATCATAGGATCTATAATACTATCTATATTTATTTAGTCCTTAAAAATATGTTAAAACTGTTGTATATTGTTTATTTTTCAAATAATTACTCAAATTTTTTTTTTGGTTGAAACTACAAATACATACGATACGATGAAGCATCCAAATGTCAACATTTCGTTCACATTTCAATAAATGGAAATTCTAAATAATAGTAACACAACTTTGTAGGCTTAAACCTGTGAATAGCGGAGTAAATACTCATTTTCTGTAAAGTAATTATTAGAATATATCTGTAAAATGATTCCTCAATCTTCACTGCAGTTTTTTCAAGCGAGTCCACTTGAGATGAACAAAATCTGCAATTAGATTTCAATTTGCATGAAATCAGATTTTTTTATTTTAAGTATGAAATTCTACAATATCTTCATTCTCTAACCGGATTTCTGTAAAATTAACCAAACTGTTGGAATTTCATGTTTTACATACTTATATTAAAAAATTTAATATCATCCATATTCTATACTATATTTTACCAAATAAAGGATTGCTTCTATAAATTTATTACATTTCTAAAAAAATCCTATTTTCAGGACAAATTGAATCACATGACAAAATTTCTTAGCATTTGAAAAACAATGACAGGCTGATCCTTAAAGTAATAAATTGCATCCAACTGCATACCTTAGGTATGATACATTGATGTACCTAAATTATAATGGGGTCATTATTGCCATCCTTCCACATCCCTGCTGCCTTAGCCATGCAGAGAGGATTTGGGGCACATCACATAACAACGCCTATCACTAAAGCTCACTTACCCACCAAGCTTTCTTTTGCTTTCCAGCCAAATTATCGTGAAACTTAGGCTTGGACTGTTTTCTTTACTAAAACCATCCATCCAAATCCAATTTCAGCTACAATTTGTAACTTTGTGTTCAACTCAAATTGACGATGTCAACTTTAAATTCATAAATATATATTTTTTTCTTTGATAAGGATTGTGAAGCCGGTATTAAGGTTTTAACCTTAAACAAACGAAAAATAAATTCATGAGTTGGATTTTCCGGAATTTAGATTTCCCTAACTTGAAGGATTTGAATTTCAACAGAGAATTTAACTCAAACTCATAAAAGAGAAATCATATTTGATGCATAAATGTTTCGTAAAAGTTATGTTTATAAAAAAATTGATACTATATATATATATATATATATTAGTTGTAGACTTCTGAATCGATACCAATTTCTAGGAAAATGATACTTTAATGTTTGAGGGAAACATTAGAGTAACTTTTTAATCAATTTTTGGGATTTGACAAAAATTATCTGAATGTTTGACTAAATTTTCCCCCACATTTCTTATAGAATAAGGAATGATCAATAACAATACTATTTGGACAAGAGACAAAATATAATAAAGATGTATAAAATACAGAAATCAATATAAAATTTTCACAAAAATGTAAATATACTTTAGAATCCCCGACATTGAATCGTTCAATCCAAATTTGAACCTTAAACCAAACAAGTTAAGAGTCTGTTTGATATTATTTTTCAGTATGATATCTAAGTAAGTTGTTCTCACAAACTTTCTACATAATTAAATATTTAGTTTTGAACAACAAATTTTGATCATTCATACTATTTTATTAGTATTTGTCTGATTTGTTTTTTTTAAAATTAATATTATCGTTTATATGAAAAACTAAAATATTAAACTTTTCAGAGAATTATGTTGAAAAAACACAGCTAAAGTGATCATGAACATAGCTAAATGATAGATAAACTAATGACTTAGACAAATATATTTCATAAGGTTAAAAAGCCTTTGTTTGAACCATCCAATAGTGGCATAAAATTTTTTTTGTCTAGAGTTACGTATGGCATATGCAAAAGGAAAACAAACTAAACAACCTACTCCGATATCCAATAAAGTCAAATTTAAGCTAGTGATTTGATACAAAATAATAAAATATACATTTTTAACTTTTGAAAATGGTAAGCAATAGTCCCGATATGGTCCCTTCATTAGTTTATTCGACTTTAATTTTGTTCCGAGCCCAATACATCACATTTCAAATTACGTATGCGGTAGTTTATGGATTAGGTTTTATCTTTGTAAAATTTAAACAATCTCAAATTTTATAACCAATCCTTTAGGATGTGTTCAAACCCATAAATTTTTTTAAAAAATGTATGTTTAGATACATTATTTTTTTAAATAATTCAATTCAATTTAATTCTGTTTACATAGAAAGTTATAAATCTCATACACAAAATGCATTGAATTCTTTAAAAATTTCGATTTAGAATAATGGGTTAGTCTAACTTTATTATTAAGTGTCAACTTAATTTAGGAAATCCAGTACAAGTAGTTAAAGTATATGAACATTTATTTGTTTGTTTTCACAGGCAACTAAAGTGTCACTCCTACTATAGTTGACTAAACTCAGCCCTAATCTGTTAACTACCGTTGGTATAAATTGTCTATTGGACTATGCACTCCAAATATACCACGACTTAGTTTTGTTGTACACAACAGATGTTTGTACAACGGGGGGGTTGTGATTGTGGAGTTTGATAATAAAAAAGTTTATTTAGACTCAATCGCCAATCCATATAAAATTGATTTTGAACATGAGTTCCAATAACATCAATCTCAAGTTCGTTCCAAAATTTACAAGCTAAAATTGGTTACACTTTTATAATAATCACACAAAAAAAAATGACGAAACTATTCAACCAATTTTTGTTGACAAAACTAATATTAAAACTATGGTCGATACACTTACTGGAATTAAAAGTAATATGTATATATATACACGGTAATTTTATACTGACATCAGTTGTTTGACATCTATTGACATTATGAAATTTCCACCCTTCATCTTGTTTTCAACTTGTGGTGGAGATTGTAATGTGTAAATGGTTGTTAAACAAACTGGTGCCAACATAGAATTACCGATATATATATATATATATATATATATATATATATATATATATATATATATATGTATGTATTTATTTATTTATTCAAGTTCAATCTCAAGCCACAGGGTCTCGAATTTTTCTGCTTAGACTCGCAATATAAAACACAATTAAGATCCACATACCGGGAGTGATCCGACCATGCGGTCATCGTGTGGTTCTAGTAGCAAATTGGAAATAATAAAGTTGGATTCTAATATTCTTTGTAAGAAAATAATTATGATGAAAGAAAAAGAAAGAACAGCTGTGAAGAGAAAAGCCTGAATATGGAGGCATAACATAGTGTTAAATAAGAACAGGGACATCGACTACTCTGTTTCTTCCCTGTGCAATCTAATAAAATCAACCAAGGAAAAAAGAGCAAAATTATAAATAGCATTAGATGGAATATAGTTTTCAAATGATACAATACTTAGAAACATATGAAATTACCATTTACAAGTCATGTTTCTAAGTTTTCATCTAACACCACATGACATTTTACCATACATAAATAAAATCAAAGCTGCAGCTCTATATTCTATATTATGTATTGTGACTCATGAACTTTACGGGTTTTTTTTTAATTGAAGGACTTACTGTTAATTTTATTTATGAGAATTAATTTAGACGTTACGAATAATAAAATTAAAGATGCACATTAGCCACGTTTAAATATTTGATTAATAGATTAAACACTTGAACAAAACCTGTAAAACTTGAAGTTGAAGCTGTGCAAAGGACTGCCTATTTCCTTGCCTAAAAAGACGAAAAGTTTCAAAAATAAAGGAAAGCCTGTAATTATTGCAATTTGAGAAGAAGCTTGAAGCATACTATCACTCCAATTAACACATATTTAGTGGATAAAAAGGAGAATCATATGTTAATTACAAGTATTTAAAGGAGTTAAGCTCCTTGAACAAGACACAATGAAAGAGAGAAAAAGACATGTTACCAAGTAGACGTATTTTCTCTCCCATATATGTTTGGACTGAAAAGGAACATTATTAACCAAGTGACCTTTGTTCAAGCAAACCGCACAATTTTACTCTCTTCTTCTTTTCCTTTTGCCTCTCTAAACTTTCACCCACAAATGAACTAAATAACACGGAAGCATCTTCATGAAAAATGGGGTGGCTTCACACCCGCCTAATCTCCCCCTTGAAGAAGTTTTGGGATCGCTTACACTTCAGCCAACGAAAACGTAATTTGCATACACGAAATTGTTTTTATCTCATTTGTTATTTTTCTTTTTCGTGGTTTTGAAATTGAAGAATTTGACAGGAAGGGGGATATACATTTTGTACAAGGATGTCAAGTCTTGCCCATGTGAAGATGTTCATGTGTTATGGTCAATGCTAGTCGAATCTCATCCGCCTTTGAACTCATCGTTCCATTCGGGTACTACTGCTGCTGCTGTTTAAAGAATTGCCATGTTACTACTGTATATGAAATATTTGGGATTTGAAAGGAATGCGCATTCCAACAGAATAGTGATTGTGTATGCTTTTGTGTACATGTACAGATATTGATACACATAACAAATACCATCGATTGTGTTGTACTTGACGTATACTTGGATAAAATAGCTGTAATATGAATTTTTATGGGGGTCCCGCTGTTTGGCCTTCAAAGTGACGAAGATTTTAATTGCAACTTATGAATACAACTAGAGAAAGGATAATTTTCCCCAATTCTATATCTAACATGACAAATATACGTTGGATTTAGTTGTGATATTGGAGTTTTGTGGACATGGTAGTAGATTTATTTATATTTTATGTCTTAAGCTTAATTGCTTTTTTTGGTGTAATCAATTTTGATTATACATGTAGTTATCAAAATTAACCCCAATTTCGTCCCTAACATGAAATTACAACTGATTCCACTGCCATTGTATAATTGTGTGATGCTTATGGTATAAATATCTAATATGTTTTCCTAAAGAATAGTTTCTGAATAATATTGGTGACTTATAAGGAATGTCTTCTATTTATGGCAAAACCTTTAAAAGGCAATGCGAATTCAACAAATTTAAATTCGAATTCCTATTAAATAAAAAGTAAAGAAACACATGTTCATTTATTAGTAAAACAAGTTAAACACAGTACATAATAAATAACCACTAAATTAAACGAGGCGAATATAGATCAATATAACATCTTCCTATTATTTAATTTCGATCGTTCATCAGTTTGTTATATTCCTATAACAACAGTGCAAAATAAAACAATAATTTTTTTAACTATAAAGTTTACTTTAGTTACTCCTATTTCAAAATATAACAATTGAACTCATTTAGAAATAAAGTGAAGTGAAAAGGACCACTTGAATAACGTTAAATCCTTAGATGTCCACCCTAACATAAGTTTAGAGTGGCATTTGTTTTTAACTCAATAATGTATTGGTTAGAGTTGTCTATGCTAGTCGTGCATGTGTACTCAATGATGATATTTGCTTGGTAAAACTAATATTGGTGATGTAACTAATCTCATTGAGTTTGAAAACTAAAATGAAGTGATTAATAATAAATTAATTAAGTAAAAAAAGTAAAATATTTAAAAAACAATAATTTTATTACATGAGTTTTAAATTTTAAATTTGAACGATATAAAATTATCGGCAGATTCTATGGTGACTTTGTTATTAAGAAAGTTTTTATTACTTTGCCTCCTATCACCATTGGATCAATGGTATAAAGATTGATCTAATGATGATAAAAGATAAAGTGATGTTTACTTTGTTGAAAACAAAGTCACCATAACCTACACAAAAATTATCTTCTTAAATTTTAATGAATGTTGGTTGAAAATGAGATAAATTACTGGACCGGGAAAATAAAATAATTAGAAGCAATTGTTTTAAATTTTAATTACTAAAAAAACGATTTTATTTGAAAATTAATAAAATGGAGGGAAAATGAAAATCATAATTACTTCTAAAAAATGACAATCCCGCCCCTGTTAACAACAAACAACCGATAAATACGTAATAATCACAATTGATTATATTAATTAAAACCTATAAACCCTTAAAAATCCCCCGATTACAATTATCGTTCGCTTCTCTCTCAATGCTAAACTATAAACCCTTTCCTTTATACTTCAACCTCTGAGGTTCCCTTCAATCTCATGCCTCTTATGGCAGTTCAGGCGAAGTTTTCGTTTTACTCCTTCGGCCTTGAAGGATCATAGGTTTTTCTCCGCCTCGGTGCATTGGTAATTTTTTTTATTTATACGATCTTTTTCGATTTTCGTATAATTTGTTCGTATAACGTATTCATTTGATATATTCTCTACTCAATTTCCCTACTGGCGTTGGTTTTGGATCACAGGTTTCATTCAAAATACGATGTTGATCCAGTGAAATAGTTTATCACTGTAATTACCAAGTACGATCATACGAGGTGCTTATTATTCTGTGAACTGATAAAATCTTTGAAAAATATTAATAGGTAAGTGACTCGAATTAGGGTTTTTGGTTTTTTTGCTACAGATGAGAGACGGCTTGCGATCTGGGAGCCAATGGCTGGCGGAAGCTAATAATGGAGAGTGGTGTAGTAATTCGACTGGCGACAATGCTACTAAATTGATTGGTTCTGGGCCCGTGCAAGTCAAGTTCGGGGCTGATTCAAAATTAGAACCGTTGATAAATGAGAAAGATGGGTTAAAAAATGAGGAGTCTGGTGCTGGGAGTGATATGGGGGTTCTAGAGAAGACTAATAGTAATAAGAAAAGAAGTAGTACTAAGGAGAGGGGAAGAGAGAGAGAAGATAGTGCTAAGAAGCGGAAATCAAAGGAACATAATGAGGATGGTAAAGCGCATGTTGTTTGTAGAGTCCTACGATCAATGTCTGCAGCCAAATTTGATGTAGTTTGCAACACTAGCGGGAGAAGGACCAGGGGGAGAGGTGGGTTTGAAGATAAACGTATCAATGTAGTAAAATCTTTTAGTAAGGGCGATAGGAAAAATATTGACTGTAACTGTATTGGGAGAAGTACCAGGGGAAGAAGTGGGACTAAGGACAAGAATGTGGATGCAGTAATCTCTGATAGTCAAGAAGGTTTTCAGAGGAAAAATATAGATGACTCTATTGGTGAAAGGACCAGGGCAAGAAGTGGGCTTAAAGATAAGAAGGAAGATGTAATAATGTCTGAGATTGATGAAGCTTTTCAAAAGACCAGAGTAAGGAGCGGTTCTGATGACCAGCTTGTCAAAGTAGTAATGTTTGAGAGTAACGATGATGTTCAGAAGAAAAATATAGATGGCGACTGTATTGGGAAAAGAACCAGGGGAAGAGGTGTGTGTGAACAAAAGGCTGTAGATGTAGTAATATCTGAAAGTAAGAAAGATGTTCAGAAGAAAAATACAGGTCGTGACTGTATCGGGAAAAATACCAGGGGAGGAGGTGGGCTGGAAGAGAAGAGTGTCGATGAGGTAATTGCTGAGAGATTGGAAGATATTCAGAAGGAAAATGATGATGGCTTTATTGGGAAAAGAATCAGAGGAAGAGGTGGGTCTGAAGACAAGAGCCTCAATGTGGTAATGGAAGAGACTAATGACTTCAACAATGAACATTTGAATATGCCAGAAACTACAGAAAAATACGAGGGCTTAAGCAAGCAAGAAAGCCCTTCCAGTTTACTGGAGAGTTTGAAGGTTCAGGAAAGGGCTGATGTTGAAACGGGAGAGGCTGACCAATCTGCTGATGAAGAATGCTGCCAGTTAGATGACCAAGTAAGTGAAAAACTGAAGTGTAAGCGAGGGAGGCCTTGCAAGACTCTAGAGAGCAATGAGTCTGCTAAAAATTTGAGTGATGTGCAAAGGAGATGGGTTAATCAATTTGCTACTCAAGAGTTCCATCATTTACATAACAAAGTAAGCAAAAAGTTAAAGCGCAAGCGTGGCAGGCCTCCGAAGGTTATGAAGGGTAATGATTTAACTGCCATTAGAGAAAGCAATAAACTAAACACTGAAAAGATGAAACTTTCAAAGCGTGGTCGTGGGAGACCCCCAAAGGCGCAGGTTGGTATTCTGTCTGAGAAAATAATGTCCAAGGTGGGAGTGGCTGATCAATATGATGGTAGAGTGAACGATCATAAAAAAAATGAAGTGAAGGACAAAGTAAAGCCGAAGCGTGGGAGACCGTTCAAGGTGATTACGGATAAACCGGGTAATGTTGGGAAAGGTGTCATTAAATCACTGAAAGTCAAGATGATGAAATGTCACAAAGTTGGGATGGAAGGCAATTACAAAAGGAAGGCAGAGGAGACGGGACATAGTAGAGCAGAAAGAAAGCAGGAAGTGCGAGATAAAATTGTTGAATTGCTTTTGGGCGCTGGTTGGGAAATTCAGTACAGGCCTAGGAATGGTAGAGCATATAATGATGCAGTTTATGTTAATCCTGAAGGTAAGACTCACTGGTCTGTTACCTTGGCGTATCGAGTTCTTAAGGAGTACTTTGAGAATGACAATGTTGATATAAAGGATTGTAAACCCAGTTTTAAATTTATTCCAATTCCAGAAGAAGAGCTCAGCGTACTTACTAAAGTAATGAAAAAGAAGCGGTTTGAAAAAAATAGAACGAAAAAGAAATGGAACAAGGAAGACGATGAATTTGTGAGTGGAGCTACTAATAAGAGAAAGTGTAAACTGCAGAAAGGGTCGCTTGATACCGCAGTTCGTCTTGGTCATAAGATGTTGAAGGGGAGATCAAAATTGAAATTTTTGCATCACAATAATAGGTTAGGCCGTATGAAGGGTTTGGGAATAACGGTGTCTGTTAGGGGTCGTAAGGGTCTGGAAACAAATGGTAGAAAACGGTGTGGATTGATGGTTAGAAATTCTCAAGACAGCACAAAGTCTGACAGTGATAAGTATTTCCTGTATAATGGGAAGCGGACAGTTCTCACCTGGATGATTGATTTAGGGACTCTGGCATTAGATGTTAAGGTGGAGTATTTGGAAAGAAGGAATATGCAAGCTCGGCGAAAGGGTAGGATTAAAACAGATGGCATTCAGTGTGATTGCTGTTCTAAAACTTTCACAATTGAAGAATTTGAGACTCATGCTGGTGGAAAATCTTGTCGGCCATTTCAAAATATATATTTAGAGACTGGATCTTCACTCTTGCAGTGTCAGCTAGATTCCTGGCATAAACAAAATGAGCCTGCCAAGAAAGGGTTTCACTTAATTGACATTAGTGGAGAAGATCCAAATGATGATACATGTGGCATTTGCGGAGATGGTGGGGACCTGATTTGTTGTGATGGTTGCCCATCGACATTCCATAAAAGTTGCCTAGCGATAAAAGTAAGCCTTTTATATATTGTTTTGTATTTTAGCTATTTTTTTAACTTCTCATTTGACATAATTGCTCTGAGAGAAATATAAGAGTTTGCTCTGTGTTGCTGATCTTTGCTCTCTGTGAAGCATTAGAGGCATTAGAGAGTGAGATTAAGCTCTGCTTAGTATGTCAAAGATTTGTGTCTTCCCTGCAAGTATATCAATATTACCTTAGGCCTTACTTTGAACATCCGCCATCAATGAAAAGCAGTCTGCATAGTGCATGCATAACAAGTAGTTAATATCAAATGGGGATGGGAGTGGGTTCTGTTTGCCAAACTTTGTCCCTGATAAGAATAGTCCAATAAATGTCACTTCTGTTGTAGGGCTCTTGCCAACCACTTGGTGATTGATATGGTTCAGGCCATTCATTTAGTGCAAATTCAGCATGCTGTGCAGGAGCTCCTAGTGAGCTATCTTGATCAGGCTCTTATTGATTTGCTTGAATGGGGTCTACCTAATGAGCTAATAGTCTAACTAATATTCTTAAATTATGACCTGGTGATTTCTGTATTGCTTTTTCTATGACAGAAGTTCCCTTCAGGACCTTGGCACTGCATATATTGTTTATGTAAATTTTGCGGGAAAGTTGGCGGAAATGAAAGTCATGGAAGTGATGATACTGCTCTTTCTCATGGACTATTTACATGTTGTTTGTGCGAGGAAAAATGTATTGACTCTATCTTTAGAAAGTTCGATGCACATTTGTTTACTGATTATTTTCTAAGATTGTGGTGGATATTATTATCAAAATCATTCATATTAACAGATTCCTTTTGTTTTAGATCATCTATCCTGTGTTCAGGTGCAGGATGTCATAATTCAGGATCTCAGCAATACATCATTCTGTGGAGAGAAATGCCAAGAGGTACAAACAGTTGTTATTAACATATTTAAGCTTGGAACTAAGAAAAGTAACTAGGCACTCTTGAGACCCTCGTCTGATCAAAGCCTCAAAGGTAGACTCCACTTAATAATTAATAACACATAAATATGTAAAATTGCCTAAAAATCCTTAATAGTACCTCGAACCGTCTAATCTATTCTTGAAAACAAAGTCTCTCTTTTTTGTGATAGTTGAAAGCCTTTTTTGTAGGCTGGCAAAATTAGATGTAGACCCTTTGTGATTACCGTTAGACAGGTCTTATCTATATGGAATTTTAATTGGCAGAAATGGTACTTGAAACTTCTCTATACTATTCTTGATCTGATTTGGAATAGGGCAGATTGAGACTTACGATTTAGGATTCCAGTATTTATTTAAATCTTTAATCAGGGCAGTTTTTTAAGGGAATTTATTTCTGATTTTCAGATGTAGCTAGTTTTTCCCATTTCCCGTTTCCATTTTCAATATTCTATTTCTACTTTTTCTAAATTCTCTGTACTCCATTGTCGGTTAAAAAAAAAAATATATGTATATCCCTTTTAATTGAGTCGTCAACTTTGTATATGTGCAGATAAGAAATCTGATAAAAGAGCTCCTCATTATGCACCTGTTTAAGTTTAACACCCATATATCACTAAGAGCTCTAGTTGTTGATATCCTTGACAGAGTAATATTAGAATTAAGGTGGTAGACTGGTAGTGGACTTTCAAAATCCTTTGTATTGAGTGATGGACTAGTGATTAATTTAAACAGTTTTCTTTGGCTTCTCACCTCTATACTAAAATTGGTAGAGTTTTGCAAAAACTTGCTAGCTTGCAAGGAATTTTTTTTACATTTATGTTTCCAGGGATTGCAAGTTATCCATTATATTTTATCCTGTCAGTTATACAAGAGACTGCAGATGCTTTTTGGAGTTAAACATGAATTGGAAGGAGGGTTTTCATGGACTTTTGTTCGTCGGTATGATGTTGGCTCAGATATTTCTCTCAGTGAAATGCCTCGTAAAGTTGATTGCAATTCAAAGGTGGCTGTTGCTTTGCATATTATGGATGAATGTTTTACCCCCATGGTTGACCATAGAAGCGGGATCAATCTTATTCGTAATATTGTCTACAATTTTGGGTGAGTTTACTGACTTTGCATTAACTAGAACTTTATTTTGTTTATATTCTGGTGAGCGTTGAACTGTTCTTAAGCATCTAAATAGGCATAGGAATGTTGGGCTGCTTGTTTTGAGGAGGTGACTCTGTATGTAATGCTATTGTAGTTTGGTTTGTGGTACTACTCATTATGATTTTTTTACACGTTAGTGCTAGTATATAGAGTTCAAAAGTGACTATTTACCTTATTAGAATATTCTAAAAAAATAGAGATAATATATTTTCTCAAATTTTTTTGTGAAATCTTTAGATTCAGTTATTAGTTAAGCACATAGGGAAATTTGATATTCTGTGCAATATATTTGTAAGGTAAGACTTCTTACCTGTTTTATAGCTGATATAGAGGCTCCGTCTGTTTGTTGCATGTTTAACTTCAAATGTACTGTTTCATTTATTTATAATGATTTACGTGGTGCGTGCTTCTTATAATTTTGTAATTACTTGATGGTTAGCCATCAAAAGCGCTTCCTTTTTGTATTTGTTCTACTTTTTTTCCCTGCTTTTATTAAACATAATTTTTCGATGGTGTTGAATATGCTTGAGCAAACATTCTTTTGCTAATTGATTGTTTGTTTAATTTTCAGCTCCAACATTAGCCGCTTGAATTATACTGGTTTCTTCACTGCAATTCTTGAGAGGGGGGATGAAATGGTTGCTGTTGCATCAATAAGGTATATTTACTTGTAGCACTTTGCATAAAGCTAATATCTGTACACATTTTTGGAAGTATTAGCTGAAAATCATGTTTGGAAAGCATCAGTGTGGTCATTGGATCATTCGTATTTCAAACAATCTTTTGGAGCTTATTTGTTGTTTAATATGTTTTTACAAGTACATGAAAATGTCTGTTCTGCTTCCTTACTTGACCAGTTATAGTTAATTTCACTCCAATACTTATATGTTCTTTGTAAGATAAGCCTGAAGCACTTCTATTTTTGACAATTATTATGCCTGAAGCACAAGTTATAGTGCATATCTCTTTATTGTTTCTGTAAGAAGCATTGCATTCTGATATAAAAATATTAATTATGTTGGTGAAATATCACTTCTTATGAAAGCCAGTTGAGAAGTCTAACCCTGATATAGTCCCTAAATCAGGAAAACTGATAGTGTATAAACAAATTATAATGATGTTAAGGACAAAGTTCAGATTAGCTATTGAAAGTACCTAAACATTTTTTTTACTTAATATAAAATCAATTGATAATGATACGGACAAAGTTCAGATTAACTATTGAAAATACCTAAAACCTAAGGTGTTTTGGCAAATTAGCCTGCACCTTACTCATTATCCCTTCTTGTTTGTTTCTTTGGGCCTAACCACCTTTTTGGTCCCTGTGCTATATTCAATTCATCCATTTGGTCCTTCTGCTATACACGTTACCCTTTTGGTCCTCGTGGTATCATTTCAGTTACCCATATAGTCCTTTTCTTAACTGAGACGCCGCATATGATCCACGTCATAGTTGTTAGAGGCGCTAGGCGCATAGAGGCGCAAGAGGGCTAGCCTTGTTTGAAGGCGTGCCTGAAGTCAAGGCGAGCGCTTGAGGTACCTCAGGCGCCAAAAATTTACAAAAAATATTTTTCTTACAAAGTGAAGTTAGATGCAATAACATAACAACACAGAATTAAGATAATTGTTAGAGGTACATTTACATGTAAAATTGACATATTGCATTAAGAATATATAGTGTTGAATCAATCCAACCTTAAAATTGAATTGAATTACGAATATCTACACTCTATTTCTTTTATTAAAACTCTTAAGATAGATGAACAATATATTAAAGTAAGTTGAAACTATTAAATAGAATTGTTGGAGGTATATATATATATGTAAATTTTACATGTTGTATCAAGAATATCTATACTTGAGTTGATTTAGCCTTAATAAGAATTGAATTAAGAATATCTAGCCTTATATTATTATTTAGAACTCTTAAAAATGGATGTAAAAAACATAGTAGTCAAGGCGCAAGGCCACGCCTTGGGCTTTTTGGCCGCTTAGGCGTGCCTAGGGGTGCTCTAGGCGCAAAAATTAGCCTAAAACCCCTAAAGGTGCAAGGGCTCGCCCGAGAGCCTAGGCTCGCCTTTGACTACTATGGTAAAAAACATAATTATGCAAAATTAAACCCCTTAGGATAGAAGTGTCCGTGAGGCGCGCCTGAGGCCTGCCTAGGCGCACCTGTGAGGCGTTCAAAGGCGCACTTGAAGCGCGCCCCTGTTGGACACCAGCCCGCCTGTGATATGCTGAGGCTCCAAGGGTGGCGCCCTACGTCAGGTGCGCCTTTAACAACTATGATCCACGTTGACAGACATTTGATGACGTGGCATACAGTTATAAATTGAAAATAATCTTAATTAATTCGGGGATTGAAACGAAATAAGCCATATTCTAATATCGTTAAAAATCCCAGCGTTACCCTCTTCTCTCTCACCCCCTCATTCTATTTCTTTTTCAATCCAAACACTAAGAACCCCTTACGTGGATTCACCAAAATCATTAACCAAAATTAAAATGTTGATAATGTCTACTATGTTCTTTCACCCTTGATGTACTTGTTTTGAGAATTCGGTAGGGAGCTGTGTAGATGTGGTCAAAGGTTTGTGTTATGGAGTTCAAGCAACATTGAAACAAATGGAAGTATATTTTGAGAGTGTATGACGGTATGCTTGAATAGCTTACAGCTTTTAAATCCAAACCAATGATATAAGAGAAGTAAATTGGAAGCATTAGGATTAGAAAATTTGAGAATCGCAGTGTAATGTAATCGAAGAAGGCTAGCTAATATTTGTTTTCAAGTTTGCTTTGTATAGTTAAAGTAGTTTTTGTACATTTGAGAGCTTATAGAGAACCTCCACATTAACAACACAGCAAAACATAGATGGATTACAACTTTCATAACAAAAGAATTGGGAACAAATTACTGTCAAAGTAAAAACATTGTTAAGATAGTTAACAGATTTGAAAACATACTAATTACTTTGTAATGCTGAGATTTTGCTCAACGATTTTAGTTATACATGAAAAAGAAATCAATTCCCTGTAATAGTGGATTTCTTCTTTTATTAAATTAATTAATTGCATCAATTAAGATTTATTTCCACTTTGAAACTATATTTTACGTCATTAAATGTCTGCCAACGTAAATCATATGTCGTGTCTTTGTTAAGAAAAGGACTACATGGGTAATGGAATTAACGCCACGAGGACCAAAAGGGTAACATGTATAGAAGGAGGACCAAAAGGATGAATTTATTATAGCACAGGGACCAAAAAGGTGGTTAGGCCGTTTCTTTGTTATGTTATTTATGATGTTCAGACTTTAAATGAGTTAGGGTCGTCAATGTATCTTAACATGTTGATTTTTCTTTTTCTTTCTTTAATGTATTGGGACTTACTGTTCATCGACTTTCTTTCATCTTCCATTTTGTTCAGTTACTGATAAATTTCCTACTTGTTAAATAGAATACATGGGAATCAGTTTGCAGAGATGCCATTTATTGGGACTCGATATATGTATAGGCGCCAAGGAATGTGTAGGCGGCTTCTAAGTGCAATTGAAATGGTATGTTTGAAACTAAAAGACTTAAATTAATCTTTTGAATGTTTGCTAATTTGAGATAGGTGAATTCCTGTGCCTATTTATCATTGAATGTGTGCCTATTGGTATTGGTCTTTAGATTATTCCTGGGGCTGTGTTGCAGCGCTTTATCCATGGAGAATGATGATTTTGTGCATTGTTTACAGTTATTATTTATTGAATGCCTGTATGTTGAAATAATTTACTGTAGATCTAATACAAACTCCCAACCATTTATATGTTTGGAAAATCATCTTGTATTTCATAATGAAGAATCTATGAAGAATATGAAATGGTGAGAATATGAATTTGTAAGGAAATGAACAGGTTTTTGTTGGTTGTGTATTGTAGTTTATCAAGACTTCAGTTTGTCTAAATATTAGGTTTGGTACAAGTGAAATCTCTGCTTTATATTTTGCATGTTTAGAATTTGTCTATTTCTAAATGATTGTGATTCCACATCACCTGATATCATCTTCCTGATTTTAACTGCTTCGTTGGGACATATTTTGCAAATCATCCTTATTTCAAACCAATATTATTTTTTCTTTCTTATCAGGCTCTGCGCTCCTTAAATGTTGAGAAATTGGTGATACCTGCTATATCTGAGCTGAGAGGAACATGGAGTTCTGTGTTTGGTTTCAAACCCTTAGAAGGATCAAGCGAGCAAGTTGTTAGAAATCTGAACTTGATGGTTTTCCCTGGTGTAGATATGTTACAGAAACCATTGTTGGATTGTCCGAAAGAAGGTAATCGCTATTGTTAAAGTTTGTCATGCACAAGTAATGGTTATCTTTTCCCTGTTTTCTACTGATGTTATTCTCATAAATTCTATTTTAGGCTCACAGTCCGCTGTGGAACTTGTTACGATGGAGAATAGGACAAGTGAATCTGATAAGAGTTCTGTTGGAGGGTTATCTGAGTGAGACTGGTAATCATTTGAGCGACGAGGCAAACAAAGTTGCTTCTCTTAAATTGGTTCACTTGAGAAACCCAAAATGTCATCAATGTTGCATGGTTCCTGATAACCTGAATGATGCAAGTTCTAATATCACGAGTTGCTTAGATCCTTCTTCATGTGATTCTCACCGACAAACTGGGAATGAAAGATGAATAGTTTAAACCGAATATGTTCAGGTGGATCTAGTTTGAAAAAAATTTAGCTGCAGCTGAACCTGTTTCCCTTCTTCCTGATGGCTATGAGGCTGTTGTGATGTGAATGTCGTCCCATGACTTTGAAAGATGTTTCTGCTACAGCTCAAAATGGAGGGCTTTCTACTGTTGCAGGTTTATTTCTGACTTGATACAAAATTGACAACTGGTTCTGATTCTCACTCCGACACTGACACTGACACTGACACTGACAATACTCTTGTGTCAAATGCAATTGCAAGTCATCTTGCAGATCAAGCTTCCATCCTGCTATTCGCCTAATTTTAGACTCAGGCTTGAGCAATTCACATGTGCTACTGAGGCAATAATTTTAAGGAACCGGGCTAATTGTATTTTAAAATTTATTGGCTAGCCTATTTCCAATTGTTGTGTATTGGCTAGCAGAATGCATCAAAATGCCATTATGTGCTAAGAACGGCTTTGATAGCTTTTGCCCTTAGGAACTATCATTTTTGGCAACTGATATTCTAGGAATTCAGAGTTTCTTAGATTATCTCTTTGTTTCCCATTTTGAATGTACAGTTTTATGGGTCAGCCATTCATGCAGAATAGGCCTGCCTGTGCTGCTGGATCAACTCTGGTTATTGTAAATGAACTCACTGAGTTGTAAAGTAGCCATTTCGTACTCAGTTCTTTGTTTTAACTTATTTTTCTTGTGATTTTATGATTTTTCTAATAATGATGTGCATTAATCCTATTATGTTTCGTAAAATTTGTTTTAGATGATGGTAATTGGCATGTAAACAAGAAATAACTGTATTTAAATTACTCGTGACCCAATGAATAGCGAAGAAACCTGGGACATGGAATTTAAAAAATTTTCTAAAAAGGAGACATTTAATACAGAAATGGGGAGGTAGAGAAGTTAAATAAGGGTGAAATTGATGCATCAGTTAGACGGGTTTGAGTCGAAACAAGGTGCTTTTTTCAAAAAATTTTTTTAACTTGCCATACTAAGTATTACTAGAATTAAGGTCATAACATGCGGATTGTTAAGATTTAAGTATTATTAAACATTACATACTTTATAAGTTCATTTGTACCGACATATTTCATATTTGTTACAACTTACAAGTACTCTTCTTCATGGATTTGCAATGGGTTTTACCCGTAAATGCACTCAGCTTATCTGTTTATGCATCAAATTTATCTATAAGAAATGTTTGATCATTGGCTGAATACAACAAACAAAAAGTGCACACCCAGTCAATTTTTGGTTAGTTTGACTTCTAAAAATATTATCTTTTTTAATTTTTCTTTCTACGATCAGAAGTTGACATGCAACGTTGAACGGGGAAATGGATGCACTTTTGCCAAGTTCGGAAGGCTAAGTGAAACTTTTAAAAATTTAAGGTAATATGAGGTTAAAGTTACCAAGTTTAGGAGGGTATTGAAAATTAAAATGATGTAAACCAAATAAAAAAACTTAGTCTATCCGGAAGTTCTAGATTTAGAAATGATAGGTTGATGGAACTTTAAGGCCCAAGGAATGTTTTGATCGTTTAGCACATTAGAACCCGAAATATCAAATTGTAATTTCCTCTTTCCTTGCAGTGAGGACTGTTAGTTTCATTCTTTCACTTCCCAGTTCCCATAGTTGTTACATATTTTAAAAAAAAGAAGGGAAAAAAGTACCTTCTTTCTGGACAAAGTGACCCTGGGCGGCATTATCTCTGTAGGTGGCTGCAAATAGTTCTTCCCTCTATACATGATTATTGTGTACACTTCATGAATATCTAGCACAATTCCTCCAGTTAAACGTGCCAGCTCAGCAGCAATCTCCTTGACCTCCTCCGCTGTAAATGTCTTCACCACTACTTGAAGGGTTTGGTGTTTCTTCCAGTGCAAGTGCTTGTTAAGAATTACGCCCTGGTATAGGCTTAGGCAGAGCATGAGTTGGGCTAGGCGGACATTTTTCAAACACTGATTACAAGTTAAATGAAAACAAAATTTTTGATCTTCCAAAACTTCATTTTCTATATTTCATAGATGATTAGAGTTTTTATAATATCTAATATGAAAATTTTAAAATATAACACTGTATATGTATCAACATACTTATAAAAGAATGAAATAATTAGTTGGAATAATTAGTTGGACTAGGTTGGATCTGTCTACATATAGACATTTCAATCTTGATATTTGATTAGAAAAGCATGTCATTTTTCTAATCAATTTTTATAATAGACTATTTGATAAAATGGAAAATGTATATGGATATTATAATAACATAACCATTTCATATATGATATTTTTTAAAATGAAAATATTCAGAATTTTTATTTTAGGGAATCAATATAATATTATTAATTTTTATGTTTTTTATTATTTGTTAATTTTTTTTATTAGTATTTATGTGTAAAAATTGATACAATGATAATAAAATATTATTATTTTAAGTAAATCTTAAAATAATAGATAAATATGTCGAAATATGAGGAATATTGGAAGCGAAAAAACACAAATGAGATTTTATGAATGAAAAACGAAGAATATTGGGGTCTCCGATAATATACAGATGTATATTGTAAAATGCATCCACAAATGTTAAATTGTCATGAATGATGGTCCAGGTATTTTTAATTAAACAATTAAGTAAATAAGTATGGTATCTATTGAATGATGCCCACGGTATTTAGCCTCTGAGTCCCTGTAAAACAATTCTCTAACCGGAAGTGTTTCCGGCGAAAACCCTCCGATGCTAAAATCAGTGAGAGGAGGGGTGTAGTAAAAGTATGGTCTTAGAGTTTCAGTTACCTCAAAAGTGAGAGATTGTCTTGCTATTTATAGTGATTTGCATAATGATGATGGACGGGATCCACCTGCAGACTTTGAGTAAGTGGTAAGCTATTTAGAGGTCTTTTCCGCCGTCGGAGCATTGAATGTTTCCCCTTTGCCTGTCAATTTTGCATTTAATGTGTCAGTGGAGAGAGAGGGAGTGGGCTGACTAGGCTAGGGTTGCGCTGAAGGTGATTCAGCATAGACGCGAAGGATAATGCTGATGAGGCGCTTCGGCATGGATACTTCCTTCAGCGTATGGGGTTATTCGGCGCAGATGCGTTTCGGTGTACTCCGCGTGATTTGGTAAAGGGCGCGTGCTTGTGCTGAAGCGGTGTTATTGAAGAGCCTTTTCTTAATTGACCAAAGTGCGCTATTCGGACCTTGGTGGGCCTTGGTATCAAAGTAGAAGTACATTAATTTGAAATTTTGATGGTGGCTTATTGGTAATTACAAGAAGATCATGGTATGGTGACGTGGATTTTAGACATTATATATTCATTAGTTCTTACTAGACCTATTCGTCATGCGAGCTGGGTCGGACTTGGAGGATTTTTTACTAAAAGTGTTAAACCAAACCCGGTACAAGCCTATATTTTAGAGCTTCGGGCTCGGACCGGGCTTACAAGGTCATTCCAAGCCTATTAATATTTTTTTGTTAAACTTTTTTTCATTAAACTAAATAGAAAAAATATAAAATGAACTAAAATATTCTTAAATTTTTAACATAATTGCATTGTTTACTTAAAATCATTAACATTTAGTAACATTTATTGTAGTCAAATAAAGAAATTTAATAGGATAAAATATGTAATCTTAAAAATAATTGTAAATTTAATGTATAAATATATAATAAATAAATAAAATTATTCATTAGCCGGGCTTGGATATTTATATAAAAACCAAGCCCGGTCCATAAAACTTTGGGCTTTGACGGGTTTGGGCTCGGGCCGGGTTTTTTTAAAAAACGTGTGTCTAAGCCTGGCTCGTTAAAACAGTCTCGGGCCACCTGGCTCGCAAACAGTTCTAGTTCTTACCAGAAATTATACATGAAGCCGGGTATTCTAGAATACCCTACTCCGTTGCAAAATATGTGTCTCACTAACTGAAAATTGGGACACATGTAATGCATTGGAATATGATATTCTAGAATACCCCGATTCCATGTAAAATTTCTGCACTAATGTATGGAAGACGTGAAAATATGAAGAACTTCCTATAATATCATGTGGTATTGAGTTTGAAAAACCAGTTATTGGCAAAAGATGGATTATCTGGGTCTGGAATCTTTCTTATCAGTTATCAAAATTAACTTCTCGGGGGCTCATCCAAAATTAAATAGATGTAAACTATTATAAATTTGTCATATGCTAAAATATTTTTTTGCTCCATATAAGTGTACATTTGTTCGAAAATACTGGTTTTATACTAAATAGACAACGTAATACTTGAAACATGAGATATGTGAATGTGATCTATGCCAAAAACTAATTTGCTGGAAAAGATTCATAAAATTTGAAGTAATTTAAAAATGTGACAAATTTTTGGTTAAAAAATATACTATTTTCTTTTTTATTTATGGCTTAATGCATCTATACCCCTGAACTTGTTCAAAAAGTACTGTTACCACCCTGAATTTGCAAATGTGACAGATAGCCCCCTGTACTTGTCTAAAACGAGTCACTTTACCCCTCTTAAAAATATCGGCTTCAAGATCAAGAAAATGAAAACGACGAGTTAAGAATCGATACAATAATATGATTAATTGAAGAAAAATTTAGAATAGAGATAAAGTTTTGAAGAAGATGAAGAATATATATTAAGGATTTTGAATTGTAAGAATTAGAATGTTATGGATTTATTTTATTCATTTTCTATTCCACCAACATACTTTATGCACATGTATTTTGATGGTCATTTAAATAGCAATCCAGGTTAGCAAAAGTGGGTAAAGTGACGCATTTTAGACAAGTACAGAGGGCTATTTATCACAAAGTTTAAGATGGTAATAACCCATTTTGAATAAGTTCAGGGATGTAAATGCATTAAGCCTTTATTTATTTTATAATTTTAGTAAATTATAAATTGTAAAGATTAAAGTCATAACAATGTTGCGGAGGTTCGTGGTTAAGTATTCTATTTTCAAAATGAGATTAATTATTTAAAAAAATAAAAAATGAGGAAATTATTTTTAAAAATTAGGGGGTTTCTGAATTGCCGAGAAGCTATATAAAGACTTACATAGACTTCCGTTCGCGCATCTAGGGTTTTGTGGCTTTCTTGCAAGAGTTTGATTGCCGCCGCCGCCGCAGAGTAGTGTGTTTCTCCTCATCTGGAACCCTAACCATGGTGAGTCATACATTCTAACTATCTTTCTCGTTTTAGTGATGAATCTGACCATCCCTCTCAATTTGTGTTTAATCTGAATTGAAAATGGTAAAATTGATTTTAATCCGTTTCATGTTGACATTGAAATCTTGTAGTCGCTGGTAGCTAATGAAGACTTCCAACACATTCTTCGTGTTTTGAACACGAATGTCGATGGTAAACAGAAAATTATGTTTGCCCTGACCTCCATCAAGGGTATTGGCCGCCGTTTCGCCAACATCGTCTGCAAGAAAGCTGATGTTGACATGAACAAGAGGTGATTCTATACCATCTCTTTATCTTACCTAACTTATTTTCTTAATTTTACTTTTCTTATTATATACCAATTGAGCGAAAATGCTCTTGCGGATTCTTTAAATAGTTTGTATTTCTGCAAGGATGCATATGTGCTAATATTTTGTTGAGATCGTTTCCGGTATTTGGTTTGCCTGATTTCCGATTATACGAGCTTGTTTGCAATCACATGATAACACTGATGCTGCTTGCAATTCACTGAAACACTCTTTTCGTGACCTAGTTTTGATGGGTTTTTACTTTTTATTATTGATTGCTTTCTTTAGGTGTAGGTACTTGCTCTGTGCTGATTCTCTACATACTTAGTTTACATTATTTTATTAGTGCTCTTGGTTTTTCCACAAGTTAAACTGCTGTTTTATACTCCATTCTTGGGTTCATGCAGAGCTGGTGAACTTTCAGCTGAAGAGCTAGACAAACTTATGGTCATAGTTGCTAACCCCCGCCAGTTCAAGATTCCAGACTGGTTCTTGAACAGGCAGAAGGATTACAAGGATGGAAAATACACCCAGGTTGTATCCAATGCATTGGACATGAAGCTGAGAGATGACCTTGAGCGGTTGAAGAAGATCAGGTTGTGCTATTTTTCATGTCAAAATTGTTGTGGAAGTTCATTTTTGCGAAGCATTTGTGATTTACCGATGTAACTTTTGGTTGTTGCAGGAATCACCGTGGTCTCCGTCACTACTGGGGTCTCAGAGTTCGTGGACAGCACACTAAGACTACTGGCCGTAGGGGAAAGACTGTCGGTGTCTCCAAGAAGAGATGATCTGTTTCTCTACATTATATGGGCTCGATCTGCTCAATGGTTTTGTGTGTGCCTTATTTTCATATTTCTTTCTCTTATTTTCAAGAACTTGGTATGTTTCAGAGATGAAAGAATTTTGTTTTGTGGTGAGGATGTTGCTTATTGCGTTTACTCATAGATTCACTTGATTATAATGGTATTAGCATTTTAGATAATACTTGTTTGAGAAATGTGAGGTGGAATTTTGCTCATCTTTATCTACTTTCTGGAATTGCCAATTAAGTGAATTTACTGATGGATTCACTTGATTTTAATGTTATTAGCATTTTAGATGTACTTATTTGACCTGTTTTGTCCAGTGTTAACTGATTTGTGGCTTGTTCTAGATGGAGTATGAATGTTATTGGACTTTCACTTAGAACACCAGTCTATTGAGCAAAAGCACTAAATTAAGCTTGTGTTTGGATGTCTTGTTTTCGAGACCTTTTTGTTTGATATGCAGCAAGAATTGTAAGTTGAATTTCGCTTATCGTCATCCACTAGCGAATGTACTTGAATTGCCAATGACTTGAATGGCTTAATGTTGTAAGTAATTTTAATGGAAGAAGGTAGTGTTGGTTAGATGGACCATCGGATGAAAGAATCGTATGATATGTAGTTTGGAGGATTTGCTTAGTCATTGCATGCGGGCCTTGTAGCCTCTTCACACCTTTTGGCAACGCTAATTAAAACAAAACTCTCCAATTCCCCAGCTACTCGTATTTACGCTTTTCTCTTGGTAGTTTTATTTTGCTATTTTGTTAGACTGGAATCCAAAACTTTACACTTCAAATTTTTTCTTCAAATTTTTAGGGGTAGTAGTCAGTAGATCAAAGGTTCTCTTAGGAGTTTGTACAAGAGTTGCTCTTGCAATCACCTTTCACTTATTTAGTTGTATGTGTATATATCTTACTTTATGTATTTCTAATACATTTCAAGTGTTATGTATTAAGTACTTTGGTGATTTTGCATATTGTCAATATACTTATAACATGGTGCTTAATTCAGCACCACGTGACATTTTGAAAGTGATACTTTTAAATATGGAACTTGTAACGTTTGGAGTAGTTAAATGCTGCTGTAATTTTGAAAGTGATACTTCCAAAACATTGCTTGTTTTATTTGACTTATGTCACGATTCTCATATTCGCTAAAAAAAGTTAAGTTGATACTTGGTAGAGTATCAACATTCATGCTTTGATTTAGTTTCTCACTATGGTAAATTATTTTTTATATAATATAATTCGGAAAGATTCTGAAAACCAGAAGAACATATATTTTCATCTTGTTTCAAAGAAAGAAATGGTGAAAATAGAAAATATATAAGAAGAAATAAAAATTCAAAAGAAAAAAGAAATTCTGATAAATTATGTAGAAAAAATCGTGAAAATAGTTTATTTATAAAAATGAACGCAGGTACGTTACAGCGAAAAAACTCATAAATTAAAAAGAAGAAACTCTGTTGTCCCACTACAATGTCTTTGGTTGTCTATATTTTGCCATTCTTTCTATTTTTTTTATAATTAAATGCTGTAATTTCATTTCAATAAGAACAAGAACAGAGCGAAGGACCAAGTCAAGCTCAAACATAGACACTATAGGCGGAGCAAACCACGCAAGGGAAACAAAAGGGCAACAAAATCTACCCAAAATGTAGCAAAACAGGCAACCCAAACTGGAAGCAGCCAAAGAACCGGAACCGAATAACCCAAAACCAACAAGCAACCCAAAAATAAAAATCTGCACAAATTAATCTACATTAACTAAACAAAAAACAGTCCGAAGGATCTTGCAAACATTTTACTAACATATGTAACTTGCAGATATATGGCGGGAAACATATAATAAGACATATCATAGACACAATGGATTTCAGTCAATGTCTACCCATTATTAGCGAGTAGTTGTTGAGAGAAGTGGGGAATTGAGATGTTGGAAAATGTCATTGAATGACAAAATTACTGAGTCAACTACAAGGGAAATATGCTTTACAGAACTTACTCCAAAATTATTTTCTTTACACGAGGAGTATTATTGATAATGATAATTTTTTAGAGTTTATTTTGACCATTATGATCTTTACGACTTCGGCTCTCAAAAAATGCACGCTTTTACAAAAAAAATTATAAAAAAACAAGCAGAAAAAAAGGGAACAACATTCCTTAAATATGCATTTAGTTTGGTAAGCGTTGAATACATGTTTTTAACGTACTCCTAATTTTAGTCTGTATTATGATTTTCGTGCCATCTTAATCATAACAATTTTTAAAGTTTTGATTTTGAATGCAAGATGACGTTTAGACAAATTTTATTTCATCTGACCATCATACCATTTTAAGAGTGGAACACCACGTTGTGAAAAAACGTAAAAAATGTGGCCAAATTGTCTTGTTTCGGCTTTAAGAATGTCATGTTATGGTGCTGCCTACTTCAATTTCACATTTTTTTCGAAATAAATAATGAAAATTTGTCGCTAATTATTAACAGAAACATATCTCATATAAAGGAGTTAATTGGACCGTTTTGTATTTCACTGGGCAAATTAATTTATGCAGAAAACAAGTGATGCATCAGTGAACCTTTTCTCTCTTATCCCACTTTGCCCCCAAGTTTAATTAAATTAACTATTTTTCAAGGAAGACAATTCCGAGATTCCCTGCTTTCTGTCTCTTTTTTTCTTTTAGGAAAAAATGGATTCAAAATTTGGCTACTTGCTAATCGAATAGTTGTCTTGATGCAAAAGATTCTTCTCCTTGATCAATGGAAAGGATAAGTTTCATTAACAAATCTTTCTTAATTAACACTCAACAACTTCTTAATCCTCTTTTATTTTGCCAATTTATTTATCCCAATTTCCTTGGCCGCACACTTTTATTTTCTAAGATTCATAAAGTAATATTGAATTTAATCAATCATTTGTTTTTTTCCCAACATCAAATCTATAATTAGCGTTTAGAATCGGGCGTTGAAGATTGGTTTAAAATTTAAACCATTAAACCAAAATTTTAAATATTTTGAATCTAAGCAAAGTACTTGTTAAAAAACGTAGGAACAAATTAAATTGATTTTAGAAAATAAATAATGAGAGGGTTTTGAAATTGAGTAAATAGAAACTTGTATTATTGATTGGAGAAATTAATTAGAAGATTCATGAATAAAAAGGTTAGACAAAATGAGACAAAAAAGAGAAGGGTCCATTTAGTCTCCCCACTTATAAACTAATTATTGCCCAGATCAATTATACTTTTCTTATCCAATCATTTTCAGACATATCACACATTACATGTTTCATTCCTCATTCATTCAAATTACAAGCATTGCTCCGCCGTGTACGGTGGCGGCGACGCCTACAGACTAACAAGAAGATCAGCAAATGCACGGACTACGAACTTGTGCGTGCTCTTAGGATTAAGCGCAAGATAGCATAATAAAAGCTCATGTAAATAATCCCAATTGGCCTTCACATCAGCAAACCCACGCGCCTCCACCATCTCCTGCATTGATCGTCGGAAGTCCAAGTACGGGTCCGGCGAGTATGTCGGTACAGCCATCCCGCCTTTTACCTTAGGAGAATCCCACGATTCGGACGTACAAGATGGATCGGATAGCGGAGCTTTACATTTATGGCTAAGAACGGAGTCGGATGATTCGGTGGAGTCGACAATGGAATTGGAGCGGCCGGGGGAGGAGAAGAAGAAGCGGTTGGAGGCAAAAACGGTGGCGAAGTCAGGTTCGGCGGAAGAATTGGAATCACAGAGAGAGGTGAAGTTATTTAGAAGAAGGGGGTGTGAATTTTGAGATTCAGATCGTAATTGGCGTTTGAAGCACAGATTTAGGTGTTTTCCGATCATACCTGCCATTTTTTTTTATCGCCAATCAAACTGGAAGCTCAGCCTGTATTTATTTCCTGCCCTCTAGAGGGAGAGTTAGTTATTTTCATTTATGGTGATATATTTTTGTTATATGTTTTTAAATATTAGTAAAAAAAGGCGGTGAAGTAAATTATAAATCAAACTCAGGTTTAACTTGAAAGTATGTGATGCAAAACGTAATGTTTTCGAAATTGGTGTTCCATTTTTTGGTATCACATTCAGTTTTTTTGGACGTGACACATTAGAAAAAAATATTAAAAAGTAATACAAAATATATAAAATGATTTAACGAGATCTGAAATGAAATATTGAAGTACTGGATTCACGGTAAAGGATATGGTGATTTTAGTTTTGACAAGGTAAATTTTATTTTACCTTTTATCACCGTTAAATCAATCATCACATCATTGATTTAATGTTATAAGAGTTAAAATAATGAAAACTTTATTCTTAACAAAATTACTATAGAAATTATGTGTGATTCACAAGTGGCAATATATAACTCAAACTTACTTATAATAACTCAAAAAATACATCTTAGTATATTGGATTAATTTGATATAAAATGACAAGCCAAATTTATATCATGCAGTATTTGATATCAAACAAAACTGGTTTATAGAACGGTAAATTAAAAAAGAAAAAGTTGAGGACTTGCTTGTTTTGAGTTGAATGAAGGAGAAATTATACTATGAATCAGGTTCAATGGGCCGGATCTATACATATCTTCATGTGTTTCGAAAATGAAAATAATAATAGAAAAATAAAAACATAAATTAATTTTTGAAACATATGACAAACATATATGAATCCGATGAATCTGAATTTTTTGAACCCGTTGTTAATATAATTTCCTTGAACGGCGACCAGAGAAAGCTTCGTAAATTGATTTGGGTAAGTTGGACCATTACAGTATCTTAAAATAATTGTTGAAGCTGAGTTTCAGTCTCATCTTACGAAGATGTGGATGCACTCTCTTTTCGTGTGAGTAAATTAGTGGTGATTGATTTCCACTTTGATTGAAAGCGCGTAACAAGTAAAACATCTTATTGTTTGTGTTCTAAGGAAGCTGCACATGCAAAACTGGTAATCAAAATTGAATTTACTTACTACTACAAAGGCATTTTTGTGGTTCTTTTTGCATTCTTACCATGTGATATTGCTCACCAAATTTTCTACTTTCTTTTTATTATATGTTTGTAAACTTCTCCTTTTCTTTTCAGCATAATTTAATAATTTTAGGTGTGTATTACAAGTATTTTGTATTCAAAGATAACAATTATCGATTACAATATATAATAATAATAAAAACATTTAACAATAACTAATATTAGGTATTGAAAATTACTATTAGTCCGCATGTGAATTTAAGTATTAGGTAGATTGCGATTGCTGAATTTTGATGCAGTGCAGAGCTTGTCAACTAATAATATAAATATGCAATTCATGTTTGATATTTCCAACGTAAATTTGCAGAGGTATTATTGATTTTTTTGTTAAGATCTCATCAGACATATTACAAATATATTAATCAAATAATAGTATTAATATTGTATGTCATTTTCAGCCAATATTGAACTGCAATTAGCTTGTAATTTTCCACAAAAGAGACCCCACCAACCATGCTGGAAATGTGCTTGTAATCTGATTTTGTTGAAGCTTCAATTTCCACCAGTTACCTACCCTATGAAAATTGACCAAATTTTTCTACGCAATATTATTTAGTATTTACACCCTTCTGTGAAAATAACAAACAGAATAAAAAAATGTGTAAATCATTGCCATTTTGTCTTTGATTGTAGAACGTGATTACATTTGAAGTGTCAATTCCCATTACAGTGAATGGTTGAACACTATTATTGTTATTATTATTAATGCTCGCTCCTCTACAGAACCCACCTCATAAAAGTGTGTAAAATTTGCTGGATTCTATATAGATTTTTAAGAAGTGAAATCGACTAGCCATATTTAAACAGAAGTCTATCCAAATTAAGATTCAATGCACTCAAATGATATTCTCTTACTAATTTTTGCTGAACATCATCAATATTTTCCATTTTATCAAATAACATACCTACCTGCAATTAATTCAGAGGAAAAACTAGGCATCTCGTAAATTAAATTACAATATCATTGTTATAAATAGTTCGGGGGGCAGAAGGGTGCGATTGGCGTAATTTGTATGTTTACAATGAACATAAGTTAGAATTGAGATTAGACCTGTTCGTCGGGAGAGCCGGGCCGGGCCGGGTTTAGCGGGTTTTTTTACAAAAAACGCTAACCCAAGCCCATACTTTATAACTTCGGCTCGGGCCGGGTTAACAAGGTCATTCCCAAGCCCGGCCCAAGCCCATGAATATTTTTTTGCTATAAATTTTTTTATTAAACTAAGTTAAAAAAATATAAAGTAGATCAAAATATGTTTAAATTTTTTATATAATTGCATTGTTTACTTAAAATCTTCAATATTTAGTAACATTTATTGTAATCAAGTATACAAATTTAATAGGATAAAATATAGGAATTTAAAATAATTATAAATTTAATATATAAATATATAATAAATATATAAAATTATTCATTGGGCCGGGCTTGGGTATTTATATAAAAACCAAGCCCAGTCCATAAATCTTCGGGCTGCGACGAGCTCGGGCTTTTTTAAAAAACGAGTGTCCAAACCCGTTCCGTTGAAGCGGGTTTGGGCAGGGCCGGCGAATACCCCGGCTCGCGAACAGGTCTAATTGAGATGTCATAGAGTCCATATTAAAAGAGGCTCATATATTTTAGTACGTAATTAAGATTTAAGTAATTTACTAAAATTATTCAATTTTAAAGCATTTTAATAGATAGTGGATTATAGGATTATGTGGTTATAGAATAGAAATACACGTTGATGACATGTTAATGATTTTGAATTAGACAATGTCTTTTAAAATTATAGTCATATTAGATTATCTAATTCATTTAAAATGTGTAATTAAATAATTAAAGAAGACTTACTTACAAACAAAATAAAGTGTTTCAATGTTCAATATTAAAAATATTAATTAATATGATATGTTGACATCCCATTTGATTGTTTACATGTAAAAGATCAAGTACACAATGTAAAATATTTATTACGTCACATCATATAAAAAAGAAAAAAGAAAATAATTAATGTAGAACTTTGTTTTAACTAATTATTCATTCTTACCTACGTGTCAAGACTATTATTAGAATAAATATCTATTGAAGATGATCTTAGATATATAACTTAAAATAAAATAATTATTTTGTTTAATAATATATTTCATTTTTACATAATAATTTAAACGTAATAAACCCTTATTTTGTTTCTTCTGAAGTCCTCAAAATGTCAAGAGAGAGGAGGTAAGTTTGTGAGGTCTATAAAGAGGGTTCAACCACCGGCCAGTAAAAGGGGGCAGGATAGGTGCACATGGTGGGGATCAATTCAAACTAAATGTTAGCCATATGCGTTGGTTTAGCCCTGCCTGCCTACCATTGGTCCAACTCTCAATATCTTTCAATTGTCCTAGGGAGATTGAATTGAAGCAGTTATTGTTGCATGTGTTAAATCAATTTGCGCTGGACAGTTTTTTTTTTTTTTTTGAAAGAATATTATATGATAAATAAATGTTGGACAATTGATATTTAGTTTTGGAACAAAATTGTATTAATTTTGAACATACACAACAGCTAAAGTTACTCTCTAACTTAGAGCAAGCTCCCAGTCAATGTGAAGTTTACAGTTATAGTTTATCTACTACCTCTGAGAAAATGTCAGTCTGAAATGTTTTACAATTGTAAGTTACAAGTTGGACGCATCTTATATTTGTTTTAATCATAAGTTTCTCTATAATTAGTTGAAATGTGATAGATACATTATGCCATTTGAATTATTTTTCTGTAATTTTGTGACAAAAAATTTTTGTTAAAACGTTTTGTCAAATATATTGTAATTAACGTGTGCATACTTTCATCATGTTAATGTCCAACTTGTGTCACAATGGATGGTCCGTAACTATTGGATGAACCATATGCATTAGTCCATACAGATGATTCTATGATACATGTATTACAATGTACCGTAATCCTATCCAAAGTACATTTATGAAGTTAATTTTTAACTTTTATAATTAATAACAGTACATAAAATATAATATACCTTATGTTCCTTCCTAATTCAATGGTAATTTCTTACCCAAGTTGCATTCTTCTTTGTCTTTTGTCTTTTTCATTTTTTCAATTTAATTTAATTTTAATCAATCATACTTTATTGGTAATTTTTTTGTTTAATTTAATTTTTATTTTACAAAACATTTTTAGCATAACCCCATTTACTCTTTATTTTTATTGATATATGCTCTTCAATTTAAACAATTAATTTCTTATATTTATTCAAATATGTTTCCTATTTGTCACCATCATGGTCATACGCTTAAAACTAAATCTCACAAAGTTTTATGTGATTTCTTCTATCACTGCCGAATTTTCCTTATACAATTGTCCATCGTTTTGGGCTTCTCTTTTCTCAATCTCTTTTACTTTAGTTTAATTTTATGTGACAATAAAGCGGAAATTCAATCGTTCACTATTGAAGAAGAAACTCAAACAAATAGTATGAAAAGATAGCAAGTAATAAAGAATTTGATGAAAAGAATAGATGAAAAAATATTAACTTCAAACAAATTTAAGATATAAAAATAAAAGAGGAAGAAAAAATTATGATTAATAATAGATATAATTGATTTTGGGAAAGAAAAGTGAAATCGGAATAGAATATGAGTTTTCATAAATATATTATAAATGAACCTTTATATCAAGGAAAATAATAAGAATATAAATTAAAATAATATTTTATTTCTTTTTCTTCCAATACATTGAGATACATGGCATGTGTGTTAGAATTTTTGTATTCAACACAAACCTCATCTAATGGTTTTGATATGATAATCTGCACTATCAAAACACGCATATGGACTGCTCCAACATGAGTGGTTTATATTTCCTTTATTCCCAAAATATAAAGATTTTCTTCATGTTTTGATCTTTTTCAAATGGTCAAATGTATCAAGACCCCCCTGAAATTGGCTCAGAAAATCCGATGCCACCCTCAACTTTCAAAAGGATCAGTTACCCCCTCAATTTGGCAAAAAAGATCAGTTACCCCCCTTAACTTGACAAAAATGTACTAGTTTGCCCCTTCAATGCCACGTGTCAACTTCTGTTTAAAGAGAGAAAATATCAGAAAAATTACATCTTTGAAAAGTCAAACCAACCAGATTCTGACACGTGGCATTGAATGGGGCTAACTGGTGCATTTTTGTCAAGTTAAGGGGGTAACTGGTCTTGTTTGCCAAGTTAAGCTTTTGAAAGTTGAAGGTGACATTCGATTTTCTGAGCCAACTTTAAGATGGTGTTGAGTATTAGGCCTTTTTAAATTATAGAGGATATTTCTCATAACTTATAACTTATGATTTAAAAGATATGTTTATAAAAAAATTTTAACTTAAAAATTAAGATAGTCTTTTTCAAATTTTGATCGATAATTCATTCAATTTGCTTTTGTCAAAATATATTGGAGTTAAATATTTATCTAAATTTTCTAATGCTAGATATCATCGGGCAAACAAGAAAGGTAAAATCACAACAACATGTGAATACTAAATTGTCCTTTTTCAGAGACTAGTGCAGTAAAAGAGTGATATTCCTTAGCTTTGTCTCTCAATAGAGAATGACACAGCACTGCCACAAAAACAAAATGCGTTGCAAGAAAAATCAACGTCAAATCAGTAATTTATCCACATGAATAATTACAGTTGTCCTCATTCATTAAAAAAAAAAGAATTGGCCAATTATACTTTTGCCTTTACAAAATAGATTTTCAAATTAACCCCCAAAGTAGTTGAAATTTCGCTGTCCCTCTCGTATGGAATTCCAATTAGGACTGTGTAGTAATCTTTATAAGGACTTTTCTCCTGATTTTTCTTCAAAACTGCAAAACAACTCACAGACAAAATGTAAGAAAATTTAATGTTAACAATACAGGTAAATTTTTCCAATTGTTGGATCACTTTCACCAACAATTGGAAACAGTCACTATCATCATTATCAATTTGTGTTTACCATAATTCAATTTCATTCCATATGTAGATGCTTAGAGCTTACTGTTTAGGCACTTTCGTTTCCTAGTACTAAAATTGCACTGCCATTCATAATCTAGCTGCCACACTATTTAACAACACAAGCTCCAAATTTTTGTGGGAATCAATATCTTCGAACCATATGTTGCATATTTTTCTAAGAATTAATTGCCTCTCAGACATGCCACTGCTCATTTGTGTTTCACAACAACTTAACAGGTCCTAAGGACATAAATTCATGAATACAGAACGTTGGTCTTATATATCTCTCTCTCTTTATATATATATATATATATATATGCATTTACTAGCTTCAGAAGTAGCTTATATAGTCACAAAAAAAAGGAATGTTGGTTCCCATAACTATAATGTGCATTTATTAGTTTCCATAAGTAGCTTGGAATTGTACAGCATCTGGTTTCATTAAAAATTGACAACTTGCACATACTCCCGGTTGTATTACATTTACTTCCATTTGGTGGGGAATAAGCTAAGCAGAGTAGAAATTACCAATCTAACGTTATTAGTAACTAATTACTCCGACAAAAAACACACTATCTTATTTGTGTGGACTGGAGAGTTCCTGGATCAGGACATACAGCCACATGATCTGGTTGAAGCAATGAGCCTCATAAGTGGTGTTGGGCTGTATTCATGAATACGGAACGTGTATTTATATATGATCTGGCCCATTAGTTTTTAACGTTCAAATTCAAGCCTCGGATTATGAGTGCTCATCTGTTGGTTCGGTTCAATAACCGAACCGAACTGAATACACCGAAAACTGAATAGATGAAAAAATGGAAATCGAAACCAAATCGAAGTAGATAAGTAACCGAAACCGAACCGAATTATTTGGTTCGGATGGTTCGGTTCATTTAACTGATCAATTTTTTTTCATTTTCTTGTTAAAATCTATTTATTTTATATATAATTATCACTAACAATTTCATTACATACATAAACTAACATGTATATTTAGTACAAAAGCAATAAAATAAAATAATAGTATCTTAAGAATGTGATGATATTAATATGACAGACTCCATGAAATTAAATTTGTAAATTAAATTTTTATACATGTAATTAATTTTTTAGATATATTGAATTAATAGGTTGGTTCGGTTATATCGATTATTTTTATATTAAAACCGAAACGATCGAATCAACTGAAAATCTATAAAAGAGATAACTGAAACCGAACTGTTTAGACCAAAAATTGAACCAAATAAACCGAATTACATCGGTTCGATCGGTTATTTCGGTTAAGTTCGATTTTTGAACACCCCTACCTCAGATGCCTAATATCTGAAGTCTGAGCCGTAAACTATTTACTATTTCTATGATCATCAATTTGTACCTGAAATGTAATTTGTTTGGTATACAATTGAAATTCAAAAATATACCAAAGTAGACCAATTATAATCTATAGTACATGTCGGAAAATTATTAAAAGATAATAATAATAATTTGATTGGTATGATATTACGGCTAATTTTTTGTTTGCATTCAATTTTTTTGATACTGTTACTCCTTGTCCCCTTCCATTTTGGAATATATTAATATGCTTGTATTTGGGTAGATAGATACATAGAAGTAGAGATTATTTCTTGCTTCATACAAATTCTTTGTTTTATCTAATTTTATTTTATTTTTTTCTAACTTTTGATCTTTAGGTTTTTAGTTTTCATCATGTAAGTGATAATTATTCTACAGTCGATTGTATGGTTGATGTCTTAAGCTAGTGGTAGAAGCTGAGTTTATGACTCTAGAGATTACAGGTTCGAATCATGTTAGCAAATTTTTAAAAAAAATAATAATTCTACACTAGATTGTATTCATCTAATATATATTATTATATCCTGGAAGACAATTGATCATATACGGAGAAAACACTTAAAATAAGCCTCTCGTTTTCAAGGTATTCAAATATTATATATGATATATATTAATAAATTTATTCTATGATTACTTATACGTAATTTATTTTATTTTTCTCCTTTTATAAGACATTATATAAATTGTTTAGTGTTGAAAATATGCTCCTCCCAATTCATAGTTAAGAAGCAAAACCCACAATACCACAAACATATAGCGCGTGGATAGAAGCCTACAAAGAAATGGTCAATGTGTCTCTTACAAAGCAAACAACCAAAAGAAACAGACATAATTTACACAAGGGATTTATAGGCGTTCATACATCATATAAACTGCACTCTCCTCTTCCCATATATAGTACAAAACAGATTTATAGGTAATTAAGTGGTCTGATTAAGCCTCGCCGCAGCAGCCATGGAAGCTGCAACACCGCCGGGGGGTAGTCATCAAATCAGGGTTGTTCCTAATCTCAGCTCGAATAACTCCTTCCGCATCTTTACGAGTCACCATTTTGTCCGCCGGCAGCTTTATGGTGGCGTCCTGTCATGTCAACATATAACACCCCATCAAACTGATCAAGCACTTCAGATTATAAAATTAGCATAAGTATTTACTCACCGCCAGAACATCAGATAGAGTGGTTTTATGTTCATGGGGCATAGCCCTGACGTTAAGATCAGCAGCGGACTGAGCTTGTGCGCCAATTCCACCGGCAGGCGTCGCATTACGCTTAATAGGTCTCACCTCGGCGGCTTTTATAGCAGCTGCGTCGCTGCTATCGATTGGCTTGTCTGCTGCTGCTGAAAACGACGTCGCCTCTAATGCTTCCCCAATTGTTACCCTGTCCATATCCTCGTCTCCCCCTCTTGGATCAACATATTGTCCTACTACCTGTCTTCCAAATTCACATTACATGTATACAATTTTGCAAAATAAAATGTTTCGTATTTGTATTGTATGTACCTGTCCGCCAACTCTTTGGGTAACGATTTGAGTGCCGCCAATTTCATCTTGAGTAATAGTGACTCCCTCGCTCAGAACAGCGTCACTCGTGCTAATTGGATCGACGGCGCCGGTGACTACGTTGACGCCGGAAGCAGCTTGCATGACATCAGCAGGGCCGCCTATCTGGGTACATCCTAGTACTGTATTCTCGGCGGACTGCATAATTGCTGCATCTCCCGGTGCTATGGCCTGAGAACCAACATCGCCTCCAACACCGAAAACGTCGCCGTATGTAATGGCTTCTTCATCTGATTGAGGTCTTTGTGGCTGTGCCTGACTCATTTTTTTCCTCAACTGTGAGAGATTCAACGGTTGTACCGAAATAGAAACTCATAAATAGGTATTGGAATGCAATGGCATGGAAGATGTGGCCCGTACGGGCTGGGCATTCATGACACGTGTGCTTCATACCCTTACACGTGGTGGATGAGAATGTCAAACTGATTATCGAGTAATACAAATAGATAGAATTAAGAGAGTGACATTTGGCTTAGAGTATGACGGTGCTAAGTTCATATAGTTGACACCTGGTTTTTAATACGTGAGAGCACATAATTTGTGGTTAAAATCTTAAGAACTGGCATTATACGAAGACATTTAAATTAGTTCTTCCTCACCCATTATAGCTGTATTTTTATTATCGATAGACATTTATTCATAAAAAAGCATTACATAAAAGAAGACAATATCTAAGACCTGCCTGGGATGATCGGTGAGAATCTATAGTTAGAAAGAGATCAAATATAAACATTAATTAGTGTTGGATTTATTTCCAAGTCACCTCTTGAAAATTGAATATATGAGAGATTTTTTTTATCAAACCCTAGTTTTCAAAAAAAAAATTAAATTTCTAATATTTTTTTTACAAAGTGTCCACTTTTATTAATTTCTATGTAACTTTGCGCAGGATTTTCAAATTATCAGGATCAGGCCTAATACCTCATATATTACTTTTATTTATTTAATGGAAAACAAATATTTGAAAAATACACTTTTGACAAATAACACTTCAATTGAGAATGACATTTAACTAGTATGTAATTGATAAATATTTTCAAGTAATTAAAATTCCTAAGATGTATAAATAAATATGTACTTAATCAACAATCAACATGAACAGAAATTGGTTAAACTGGTAATTGAAGAACCTAATTCTTTGAGTAAGATATCACATGTCAAAAAAATCACTAGTGCAGAAATGGCTTTTCCGGACGATTATTTTCGACTTTTCCGGACGGTTTTGAACCGTCCGCACAAGTCGCGACACGATTGATCAGGCACTTTTGCGGACGGTTCTAAACCGTCCGGAATAAGGAGCATTGCGGACGGTTCTCTTAAAAAAACCGTCCGTAATGCTATAAACCGAACTATTTACAGCAAAACATAAAGAGCAATACGGACGGTTGTAAATAAAGAACCGTCCCCAAAGAGCAATACAGACGGTTCTTATTAAAGAACCGTTCACATTACTCCTCAATTGGGTCAGTTCTTAATAAAGAACCATCCCCATTACTCCTCTTAACTTTTTTTAATTTTTTTTTCTGTTTTTATATTAATTCTTTAATTTTGAATTGAAGGGAACCCTGCTATGTAAGGGCAGTTCTTGGGAGGATCAATAGCTATAACATTGGATTCCTCCATGTAATACTAAGGAAACACAGCCTTGTTCATTACATAAAGCAATATACACTTGTAAATGAGCTAGAATGAAGCAGGCCAACAAAAAATAAAATCAGCCCACACAATACACTGAGATCATGGTCGATGAATGGATTTCATACCATGACAAGCTGACTGTAAAT
>CATIWQ010171693.1:0-11328 GCA_949673415.1 Euphorbia schlechtendalii | reverse complement strand
CAAAAATTATAAGTACATTCACATAGGTCTAGTTCAATTTGGCATAAAGCCATTAACAAAGGAAGGTATTGACACATTGATTCTCCCTATTTTAAGAGATGCTAGGTTTACAAACTTTGGTGACTCTTTATTAAATTCAGTTGAGTCAAGTCTTTGTACCGGCCCTACTGCTTTTGAATGTAATCAAAATTTTACTGTTTCTCTAAATGACAAAAATATTTAAAATCTTTGGTTTTACAAATTAAGACACTTAATCACTAAATGCTTGAAGGTTCTATTCCAGTCGCTATAATTTATAGAGTTCATTACAAAGCTATGATGTCCGCTTTGAAAACAAAAGTAAAATTTCATAGTAAAAAGGGAGAAATAATTCTTTTACAAACTAGTTTGACAAAATCTAACACTGTGATTCCTAAATTGATTTTATGGAAAGAGGTCACCCTTCTACAAGAATGGGTTTTAGAAGGAGTTACTGAATCACACCTTAAACCTTTAGAAAATCCCCAACCTAACTCGAAACTAAGCAAAGTAACACAATACCATGATGGTAAAGTCAAACTTTCTTTTCATCGTCATTTAAAAAATTGTAGATGTTCTGAAACTTCTTCTAACGAGGGAACTGTAGACATAGGAAGAGTCTCGAAGTTACCTTTTGTAATAAACTTACCTTATGTAACACTTGCCAGACATTCAACATTTGAAATCCCAGACGCTATTATAAGGACTGTAAACTATAACTCTAAAATACCTAGAGTAATCTATAACCAACCAGAAATAGGTGAGTCCTCTAAGATTAGAGCCCAAATAAGAATTCCCCAAAATTTTAATGAACACCTGTAAGACACAGATTTTCCTACTATTCCAACCTTTTATGTTATCACGGAAAATGTTTTAAATGAATTAAATGTTATTTCAAAAGAATTTCAAATAAACAAGAAGTTTTTACATGATGAATTTTATTCAAAAATTAACACAAGAAAAAGAAATGGTTTTTTTTTTAAATTTTACCACTTCTAGACAAATTATCCAAAATGAGTTTTATGAATTTGTTGAACAAATCAAGTACATATTTTATTCTTGATTGGTTGAAATTTACGCTTCAAAAATTGTATTGATTATCCTTTTTTAAAACTTGTTGATCCCATTACCCTTAGAAATAAAATGCCAGAGTGGGAATTAGCTAGTGGTAGGAAAACACAATCAAGTCATCCACCCCTTCAGGGTATAAAGTTAGAAACACATAACCAAAAAATATGAGCTTATCCTTACAAAGTCCCAAATACATATGACAAAGTAAACATAAAAAACATAATCTACCAGAATAATTACACTAGTTCCCATCTTCATTCAATAGGGAAACAACTTGATAGGATAGAGAAGAACCTAGATAAACAACCAATAATAATAGAAATCTCTTCGGAAATGATAAATCCAATAAAAATGCAAACCTATTTTTACACCCTTCTAAATGACTAAACAAAGCACTAAAAATATACAAGATAGTAGATCGGAATACATTAAGGCCATTAAAGACCAATTAAGTAAATTAGATCCCGCAAACTGTCAAAGTCAATCTATTTTCTAATATTTTGTTCTTGAAACACCACCATCTCCAATTGTTAACACCATCAACCAAGAGTCTGAAACTGATGATAACTTAGAAAACCTCAAAAAACAAACAAATAGTATCAATAGGCCTCATTGGTAAAAAATTATCCAAGAAAGATTACAAGTTGTTCTAGCTCCTGACATCTACAATGTCAAACCATTATCCGTAAAACCGTTTTAACACAACTTTGGTCTATGATTGGAATTTAGATGGAATGTTTGAAATTGAAATTTTAGGTCTTTTACAATAAATGACAATGGCAGCCACCACTTATAAAACACAACCTAGCACGCAAGATAGAGCTGTGGCTGAGTTACTTGTAGCTGGACTTTCAAGATAATTAAAAGGATGGTGGGATTATTATCTCATAGAGAAACAACAGGAAGAAATTTTAAGTGCAATTAAGATAGTTGAAAATAGCGAACCTATTTTGCATGAAGAAGGAGAATCCATACCAGACGTTGTTTCAACTCTAATCCTTACGATATCACTTCATTTTTAGGTGACCCATCACATTTAAAGGACAAATGTTAATCTTTTATCCAACTTGAAATGTAAGAAACTTAGTGATTTCCAATGATATAAAAACACTTTGTTAACTAGAGTTATGTTTAGGGAAGATTCAAATCAACCTTTTTGGAAAGAAAAGTTTTTGGCAGGTTTACCAATACAATTATGAGAGAAAGGTAGGAATAAAAATTAGAGAATCTCATGGTCATCAAATTCCATACCATAAATTTACTTATGGTGGATTAATTAGACTTACTCAACAAGAAGGTCTGAAAGCATGTCAAGAAATGGAACTTCAAAGGAGTGTAAAATGGGAATTAAAGAAAACTAGGACAGAGTTAGGATCCTTCTGTAAAAAATTTGACATTAACATAAATAATCTTTCTTCTTCTTGTCAAGGAAATTGTACTAGCTCGAACCCAAGAAAAGATAGCATAGGATACCAAGGAAAAATAGAAAGAATTATTGCAAACCACAAAAAGACTACTATAGAAAATCTCGTGATAATAAATAATCGAAAAACAAGTATAGGATATTTCCCTAAAATAAAGAAAGCATATACAAAGACATTATTTGTTATAGATGTAACAAAAAGGGACATACATCAAAATTTTGTAAACTAAACAAAAAACTTCAAGAATTACAATTAGATGAAGAAATTATAAACAAAATCTCCAATCTTCTTATAGACTCATATTCTGATTATTCCTCTCCAACCAATTCTGATAATGCTTCTTTAGTTTCATCTGAAAACAATAAAGATCTCCAAATAGATGAAATCATTGAGACTTCTTCAACAAGCTCTTTTGAAATTAATGTCCTAACCGAAAAATGAAACACAACTTTAGACATCATAAATAACATTGAAAACTTTTCTCTTAAGAAGGAATTTGTAGAAAAACTTTTAAAATCTGTAGAGATGAAAAAAGAGAAAATTGAACATAAGAAATCATCCATTCTTCCTAGCACAAACAAAAATTCGTATATCCTAAAAAAAATTTTAAACAAAAATGAAAGTCAATTGTCTTTGAAGGACATCTCTATCCAACAACTACAGAAAGAAATGAAAGAAGTAAAGGCTGAAATTAGGGAATTAAAAGAATAAAGGAAATTAGATTCTTAGATGATAATATCATTAACAAAGATTATTAATGATAGATCTAATTTTGAAGCTACTGAACCGGATTTCGACAACACTTAAAATAATCTTGAAAATCTACCATCTAATTTTCTTATTTGTTTTAAGAGAAATTACTTCAAGAAAATATGTTATTAAAACCATACTGCTTTTTTCAGAAAGTTTCCAAATTGATACTATTACTATTTTTGACACAAGTGCGGATTTAAATTGCATAAAATCAGGAATTGTTCCAAAAGAATTTTTAGAAGAAACAAAAGAGAGGCTCTCTATGGCAAACTATTCAAAATTATGTGTTGATTAAAAAACGGAAGCCTCTATTTTAAATAATGATATTCTCATAAAAATTTTATTTGTTTCTGTAAAAGATATACATCATAGTGTGATTTTGGGAACACCTTTTATGAATTTAATTACTTCTTATAGATTAAATCTTGATTCTATTTCTTAAAAAACTGAAAAGGGCAAATTGATTTTCGAGTTTATTTAAAAACCTAGAACTAAGAGCTTGGAATTGGTAAATGCGTGTTCGATTCATGAAAATTTGATTAATGTTTTAATACAAGGAAAAACTCATCATTTACAAAATCTCCAAAAAGATGTTGTTTTAAAAAGAATCAAAGAACAAATCAACTCAGCTTCAGTTCAACAAAAGATTTCTTCTTTCAAAAATTTGATTGAAAAAGAGATTTGTTTTGATTTAGCAATTGCCTTTTGGGATAGAAAACAACACATTGTAGATTTACCTTATGAAAATGATTTTGAGGAAAGACAAATCTCTGCAAAAGCCAGACCTATCCAAATGAATTATGAACTAGAAAAATACTATAGAAAAGAAAGACAAGAATAAGAACAAAATGGTTTAATCTCAAAATCTAGGTCTCCTTTGAGTTGTGTTGCCTTTTATGTCAACAAAAATTTAGAAATTGAAAGAGGTGTGCCAAGATTGGTCATTAATTACAAACCTTTAAACAATTCCTTAAGATGGATTAGGTCCCCCATTTCAAAAAAAACGATCTTTACAAACACTTTACTCTTCAAATATTTTTTCAAAATTTGACATGAAGTCTGGGTTTTAGCAAATACAAATCTCAAAATTACATAAGTATAAAACAACTTTTATTGTTCCTTTTGGACAATTTGAATGGAATGTTATTCCTTTTGGATTAAAAAATGCTCCTTCAGAATTTCAAAGAACAATGAATGACAATTTTAATGATTATTCAAAATTTTGTATTGTTTACATAAATGATGTTTTAATCTTTTCTAACAATATTGATGAACATTTTAAACATTTCAAAACATTCTTTTATGTAGTATGGCTTAGTTGTGTTTAAATAAAAAATTTCCATTTTTCAAACATGGATAAGATTCTTAGGGCATTATATTTTGAAAGGGACTATTGTACCTATTGAACCATCCTTAGAATTTGCAAACAAATTTCTTGATAGAATTTCTTGATAAAAATCAACTACGACGATTTCTTGGGAGTCTTAATTATGTGTTTGATTTTTGTACAAATATTAATGGGATGGCTAAACCTTTACATGATAGATTAAAGAAAATCCCAGTTCCATAGACTAAGGAACATACTAATCTTATTCAAAAAAATAAAACAATAGGTTTAAGAAATTCTTTGTTAACACATTGTTGATCCTTGTTTATCCAAAATTGTTGAGACTGATGCGTCTAATTTAGGTTATGGTAGAATTTTAAAACAGATTTCTAGTGGAAAGACTGCATTGTACAATTTACTTCCGAACATTGGAATGAATGCCAGAAAAGTTATTCAACAATTAAAAAAGAAATTTTGAGTATTGTTTTGTGTATAACAAAGTTTCAAAGTGATTAATTGAATAAAAAGTTCTTTTGAGAATTGATTGTAAAAGTGTCAAAGAAGTTTTACAAAAGTATGTTAAAAATCTTGATTCAAAACATATTTTTCTAGATGACAAGCTATTTTAAGTATTTTTTATTTTGATATTGAATATATAAAAGGAGATATAAATTCCATCCCTGATTTTCTAACCCGTGAATTTCTCCAAAATGTTAGCCATGCCTAGCAAGAACAGAGATAAAAAGAAATTCGACTCAGAAGATGACAAAGATATCGACAAAATTAAGACATGGAAAGAAGCAGTAAAAGAAGAGAAAACTGAAGAAACTATCCAATCACCTATGAATCCAAAGTTACATAAATGGATGATGGACTATTTCAATTAATCTCTAGATATTCAGAAGGTCTTGTTGAATTATGATATTTCCAAAAATTTAAAGAAGGAAGAAAAACCTATTTTGAATCTAGATAAAGGAGAATCTTCAAAAAAAAAAAAATATTTTCTTGACCAAAATATTGTAGGAACTTTTCCAAAAAAACAACGAACTTGCTTTGACTCAAAAAGCCAGCTCTCTTACAAAATTTTCAAGTTAATTTTTCAAAAATGAATATTTTAATATTATTACTATTGAAAAAGAATTTCAATACTCCTTTTCCAACAAAGACCCATTTGTTATTCTAGAAAATGTTTTTGGGAAAAACTGGTTTTACATACCTTAGGATTTAAACAAAACCCTGTACTTTTATGGAAAATTTTTTGGATCACACAAGATCAGTCTCTTTCAAACATTTCAACTGGAAACCTGAACATACAATTCCTACTTATTCAACATGCAAAATCCACAAAGTCATAACAATCGTAGACTGGGGGTATCCACCATCATAACCCCTGTTTTTTCTAGACAATGAAGAAAAAATTTCCAACACATTTTTCAACTACTAGGACTATCAACATGCATGGTGGAATGCGTTTTTAATCAACAACATTGGAAGAAAACATGCTTGGCTATTCTTTTTCGACGGGAATGTTCAAGAAAAAAGTTTTAAGGAAACAGAGAAGTAATAATAATAGAATAAGAAATAAAATGAAAAACAAACAATAAAAATAAACAGTAGGATTGACAAAACAAAAGAATAACTAGGAGGCAAAGCCGACCATGATAATAATAAGCAAATTATTAAATAAAATGATCAACTTCCATGAAAGCGTGTAACCCAATTTAGTTGGCAAAGCTGACCATGTTAGGGCTCCCACAAACTTGAAAGGATAGTTAAAATAATATAAAATAAAATAAAAATAAACTAGACGGCATAGCCGACCATATTAGAAATGAAGATGGATTCAGTAGTAAGATTTATTAAAACTTACAGAAATATTACACAAAATAAAAGAAATACATAAAATAATCAAAAAACACACCTTAAAAGTAAATAAAACTTGGAGATAAAATATCCTGGGAAAGGGATGACTGTTGATAAGGATCTTTGAAGGAGATGGTAAAAGGAGAAAGTGATGGTTTGAAGTGGAATGAGTGGATGGGTGTGAAGGTAAAGTAGAAGAGAGAATGAGTGGAAAGTTATGGGAAGGAATGTTGAGTGTGAGAGAGTGGGTAAGAGATGATGTATGGTATGGTAAGTGTGTCCTTTAGTGTTAGGGTAGTGTCCTTTATATAGGCATTTGGTGAGGATTGTGTAGGAAAAGTGAATAGTGTTTGAGGGTAATTTTGGAAAGTGAATAGTGAATTGGGGTGGTTTTTGGAAATGTGAAAAGTAATTGAGGGCATTTTTGGAAAGTGTCTTCAAATTGTCGGTTGGATAAAATTCACGATATGTCTACAAAATCTTACTACTTTTTCTTTTTTCTTTTCTCTTTTTTTAATAATAACAACTATACAAATTTACATATTACAATGCTTAATAATTATACAAATTAAATATCAGACCTAAATTTTTGGCCATGCTTGAAAATCTTCATCGATGTCTCTTAGATTAATCATGTCTTCTTCAAAATCCTTATCTTCAATAGTAGGAGCATATTGTTGAATGACCATTGTCATTTCTTCGCTTGTTTTTTTAGCTGCTAATTTTGCTAACAGTTGTGACTTTCATGCTAAAAATTTGGAATTGTCTTCAAGTGGTTGAAATTTTTTATCATGGTGATGAATTTGAAGAACCTTACTTGCATTTTTTTCCGAGGAAACTAGCTTCTTTTCTTTTAAAAATTGTATCATTTCCACCACTTTATCAGAAAATGTCTTTCTATTATGGGTAATTTTGATTCTCTTTCATAGCCCCACTCTAGAGTCCAAGCACAAACCCAAGGAACAAGGAACTTCATATAAAAAATTGCAATTGGAGGATATTTCTTCTCCTCAATTGATGGTTGGAAACCCCTCTTAAAAATTTCAAAACAAGTACATACTCTATCTTTAAGAATATGCTCGTTGCAGCCCTAGTAGGTCCACCAATGTCGAAACCAGTTTGGAGGATTTTCAGCTTGAGCATTCCCATCGAAAAATAATAGCCAAGTATGTTTTCCTCCAACATTGTTGATTAAAAACAAATTCCACCAGGCTTGTTGATAGTCCAAGTAGTTGAAACATGTGTTGGAAAGTTTTTCTTCATTGTATAGAATAGACAGGGGTTTTGATGGCGGATACCCCCAATATGCGATTATTATGACTTTGTGGATTTTGCATGTTGAATAAGAAGGAATTGTATGTTCAGGTTTCCAGAAAAAATGTTTGAACATATTGTGTGATCCAAAATTTTTTCATAAAAGTAAGGGGTTTAGTTTAAATCCCAAGGTTTGTAAAACTAGTTTTTCTCAAATCATTTTCTAGAATAACAAACGGGTCTTTATTGGAAAAGGGGTATTGAAATTCTTTTTCAATAGTAATAAATATTCATTTTTGTGTAAAAATTCACTTGGAAAAAATTTATTGGAGAGTTGGCTTTTTGAGTCAAAGCAAGTTCGTTCATTTTTCGAAAAGTTCCTACACCATTTTTGTCAAGAAAATTTTTTTGTGTTGTAGAAGTTTGGATAGGAAGATTAACAAGAGAAAGGATTTTTGAAGATTCTCCTTTCTCTAGTTTCAAAACAGGTTTTTCTTCCTTCTTTAAATTTTTGGAAATATCATAATCCAATAAGGCCTCTAAATATCTGGAGATTTAGTGAAATAGTCCATCATCCATTTGTGTAACTTTGAATCCACAAGTGATTGGACAGTTTCTTCAGTTTTCTCTTCTTTTACTACTTTTTTCCATGTCTTAATATTGTTGATATCTTTGTCATCATTTAAGTCGATTTTCATTTTATCTTTGTTCTTTCTAGGCATGGCTAGCATTTTAGAGAAATTCACGGGTTAGAAAATTAGAATTGGAATTTGTATCTCCTTTTATATATTCAATATCAAAATAAAAAATACTTAAATTAGCTTACCATCCAGAAAAATTTGTTTCGAAGCAAGATTTTTAACATCCTTTTGTAAACTTCTTTTGCACATGTACAATCAATTCTCAAAAGAAAATTTTTATTCAATAAATCACTTTGAAACTTTGTTATACACAAAACAATACCCAAAGTTTCTTTTTTAATTGTTGAATAATTTTTCTAGCAATCATTCCAATGTCCAGAAGTAAATTGTATAATGCATTCTTTTCCAGTAGAAATCTGTTTTAAAATTCCACCACAGCCTAAATCAGAGGCATCAATCTCAACAATTTTGAGTAAACAAGGATCATCAATGTGTAAATAAGGAATTTCTAAAACCTGTTGTTTTATTTTGTGTGTAAAATTTGTAAGTTCCTTAGTCCATGAAACTAGATTTTTCTTTAATCTATCATGAAAAGGTTTAACCATCCTATTAATATTTAGAAAATCAAATACATAATTAAGACTCCCAAGAAATCATTATAGTTGATTTTTATCAAGAATTCTATTAGGAAATTTGTTTGTAAATTCTAAGGATCGTTCAATAGGTACAATAGTCCCTTTCAAAATATAATGCCCTAAGAATCTTATCCGTTTTTGAAAAAGGGGTTTTTTTGATTTAGACACAACTAAACCATTTTTCTTTACTACATAAAAGAATGTTTTGAGATGTTTAAAATGTTCATCAATATTGTTGGAAAAGATTAAAACATCTTTTATGTAAACAATACATAATTTTGAATAATCATTTAAAATGTCATTCATTATTCTTTTGAAATTCTTAAGGAGCATTTTTTAATCCAAAAGGCATAACATTCCATTCAAATCGTCCAAAAGGAATAGTAAAAGTTTTTTCATACCTATGTGATTTTGAGATTTGTATTTGCCAAAACCCATACTTCATGTTAAATTTTGAGAAAATATTTGAAGAGTAAAGTCTTTGTAAAAGATCTTTTTTATTTGGAATGGAGTACCTAATCCATCTTAAAGCATTGTTTAAAGATTTGTAATTAATGATCAATCTTTGCACACATCTTTCAAATTCTTAATTTTTGTTGACGTAAAAGGCAGCACAACTCCAAGGAGTTCTAAATTTTGAGATTACACCTTTTTGTTCTAATTCTTGTATTTATATTCTACATTATTGTTCTAGTTCATGATTCATTTGGATAGGCCTATCTTTTGTAGGGATTTGTCTTTCATAAAAATCATTTTCATAAGGTAAATCTACAATGTGTTGTTTTCTATCCCAAAAGGTAGTTGGTAAATCAGAACAAATCTCTTTTTCAATCAAATTTTTGAAAGAAGAAATCTTTTGTTGAACTAAAGGTGAGTTAATTTGTTCTTCGATTCTTTTTAAAACAACATCGTTTTGGAGATTTTGTAAATTTTGAGTTTTTCCTTGTACTAAAACATTAATTGAATTTTCATGAATCGAACACGCTTTTACCAATTCTAAGCTCTTAGTTCTAGGTTTTTCAATAAACTCGAAAATCAATTCGCCCTTTTCAATTTTTGAAGAAATAGAATCAAGATTTACTTTATAAGGAGTAATTAAATTCATAAAAGGTGTTCCCAAAATCACACTATGATGGATATCTTTTACAAAAACATATAGAGTTTTTATGAGAATACCATTATTTAAAATAGAGGCTTTCATTTTTGAATCAACACATAATTTTAAATTGTTTACCGCAAAAAGTCTCTCTTTTGTTTCTTCTAAAAATTCTTTTGGAACAATTTCTGATTTTATGTAATTTGAATCCGCACCGGTGTCAAAAAGAGCAATAGTATCAATTTGGAAACTTTCTGAAAAAAGTAATGTGATTTTAATAATATATTTTCTTGAAGTAATTTCTCTTAAAACAAATAAAAAATTAGACGGTAGATTTTCAAGATTATTTTGGGTATTATCGAAATCCGGTTCAGTATCTTAAGAATCAGATCTATCATTGATAACCTTTGTTAGTGATTTTATCATCTCAGAATCTAATTTCCTTTGTTCTTTTGATTCCCTAATTTCAGTCTTTACTTCTTTCATTTCTTTTTGTAGTTGTTGAATAAAGGTGCCCTTCTAATATAATTGACTTTTATTTTTGTTAGGTTATAAGAATTTTTGCTTGTGCTAGGAAGAATGGATGATAACTTATGTTCTATTTTCTCTTTTTGCGTCTCTAAAAATTTTAAAAGTTTTTCTAAAAATTCCTTCTTAAGAGCAAGGTCTTCAATGTTATTTATGATGTCTAAAGTTGTGTTTTATTCTTTGATTAGGACATTAATTTAAAAAGATCTTGTTGAAGAAGTTTCAATGATTTCATTTATTTGGAGATCTTTGTTGTTTTCAAATGAAACTAAAGAAGCATTATCAGAATTGGTTGGAGAGGAATAATCAGAATATGAGTCTATAAGAAGATTGGAGATTTTGTTTATAATTTCTTCATCTAATTGTAATTCTTGAAGATTTTTTGTTTAGTTTACAAAATTTTGATGTATGTCCCTTTTTGTTACATCTATAACAGATAATGTTTTGTATATGCTTTCTTTATTTTTGGGAAATTTCTTATACTTGTTTTTCTTATATTTATTGTAACGAGATTTTCTATAGAAGTCTTCTTGTGGTTTGCAATAATTCTGTCTATTTTTTCTTGGTTTCCTATGATCTAGTTTTCTTTAATTCCCATTTTACACTCCTTTGAAGTTTCATTTCTTGACATGCTTTTCAAACCTTCTTGTTGAGTAAGACTAACTAATTCATCGTAAGTAAATTTATGGTATGGGATTTGATGACCATGCGATTCTCT
>CATIWQ010171678.1:0-16446 GCA_949673415.1 Euphorbia schlechtendalii | reverse complement strand
TCAAAATTTTGCACCAACATCAAACTTGTAATACCTAACACTCAAAATAACCTTGGACAAATGTTAGTAAAGTATAAGAAATGATAATGTATAACTAACAAAAATATCAAGAAAAATTTTCAAATTCTTCAATTTTTCAATTTTATTTAATTTTTTTGGATTTGAAGGGATTTTTACAAATACCCCCCCACACTTAAAGAACACAATGTCCTCATTGGGAGACATTTAATAAAAATCAAAAACTAAACTAAAGCTAGTCTAAAAATAGAATTGAAAAAGATAAAGCAAAGACCAAGGGCCAATAGGTAGATCTCCATCTCTTCACGGAGATTCAAAGTTTCCAAGAAGATTAAAACGAGAAATATCATCCTAGTGGTATCCAAATTGTTGAGCTTCTGAAATCTCTTGCCCTCTTCTCTTTTCCCCAATGGGAAAGGACAATCAAATTCTTCTTGAATTGATTGGGCACCTCTCTTATGTGCTGCTCTCTTTACGCGAGTCATATTGGTTTTGAAGAAAAAGGTTTGAAAAGGTTTAGATGGTTGAATGTAGAAGATGAGAAAATTCAGAAATTTGTAGGCTTTTTAGAAGGTGTGGTGGCTAGGGTTTAACTTGGACCTTTTTATAGAGGTTTAAGAGGTCTCTAATTGGTTATAATTGAGAATATAACCGTTTAGGAAAACTAGCTATTAATGGCAGTTACGGACATCTGTTACGTATCTGATCAAGATCTGTAACATTTATATTTTGCTTGTGTCACGATCGCGAAGGCTAGTCGCGATCGTGATCTTCCCCACGATAGAAATAGAAAGTTTACTGCAAATTATCACCAGCATGAGTTGAATGTCACGGTCGTGATCTTCTTTATTCTTCAAATTTCTTCAATTTTTATACTTTCACCTATAAAAACTTAGAAACACAAACACATACAAACTTTGTTAAATATAAACGATAAATATTTACTATTTTACCTTGGATAATCATGGTGAATATAGCAATTGAACATCAACTTCTTGTTATTCCAATTTATTTCATAATTAACAAATATTTACAAACTAATAATGAAAGACAAACAAACAAACAAGCAAACAAACAATAAACAAACACAACTAAACTTAAAAAGAAACACCATACAAGGTTTTAATCTGAAAAGAAAAGAAAACTATTCATGGGGAAGTGATCCTATTATTCGATTAATCTCGTAATAAGATTCCTTAAATCTTGCTCAACATCAATAAGTAGATCACTAATGTCTTCTATTTTTCTCCAGATCGAAAGTTGGCCTTCTATAAGGTCACTCAACCTCCCGCAGAGGTTGGAATCTCTACACTCCTCCTCCTGTGCATTTTCCCTTTCTCTTTCTCTATCTGCTTCCACCCTTTCTTCCCATGGTTTCCATCCATAGGTTATTTTATCCTCTTCAATGTACCTTTGCAAGAAATTATACTCAAATAAGACTTCCATCGTTAACTCTGGAATTACGTCTTCACTAGTAAAAATTTCTGTGGCATAAGGCAATCTTCCTATTTATCCCAACAAATTTGCCATAGTTCGATACCCGTACTCCATCATTCTAGGATTTTGCGCTGCAGACACAAGTGTCTCCATCATAATCCCAAAAATATCAACAAGTGTGCCATCCAAAATTTCTTGCAATACCAACAACTCTTTAGGTATGACAAGATCGAAATTGGACTTGCCAAACAGTGCTCCACTTAAGTAAAAGTGCAGTGCGAGCAAACAAGGATCACGAATCCACTGGCTATAGGCAGATTCTTATTTGAACTCGACTTGGCAAGTCAAACGATTCCAAGTTGCTACATGATCCCAGCCAGGTAACATCTTATTGAAGCATTCCCTTAGAAATCCCAAGTACTTATCCATCGCCTTCCTTGTCAACTTGTATTCTTTCTCATGGTGTCGACAAACTAAGTAATTTTGTAAATCATTCCTCCATGCCAACGTGACCACCACTTCCATGCAATTGTTCACATTGTTCTCGAGGGTTAAATTGGAGTAAATGACAAAATTAAGTATTCGGAGATAATACATAATTCTATAAAAAACACCCAATTAACAAGACTATTCCTGTGAATCATATAGGAACTCTTAAACTCAGTAACTCTAATCATTTCATAATGATCTCCTTCCTCCACTAAATAAATTAGGAATGGTGCTTCATACCATTCCTGGATATTCTAAGGTTGAAAGACTCCGGAATTTGTTCGAAAAACCATTGTATAAGAAACAAATTTTGTAAGAAATGAGAGAATTTTCCTTTGGAATAAGTTTGGATTTAGAAAGAAGATTTCAGAATGAAGAAGTGAATGATTGATGAACGGTAGTGCATCAATTTTATAGAGTTTAGTGGAATAACTGTCGAATAACTGCCCAAACTACTACAATTATCACACAAGTCACGATCGTGATCACAAGTCGCGAACGTGACTAACAGAATTTTGAGAAATAGAAAGTTTTAAAAGGATTTCACGAGCGTGAATGAAAATCGTGAACACGAATAGGGAAAATAGAAGAAAATCTTCTATTTATCAAGAATTAAGATGAAATATTATGATGTCTCACCTCCAAGATGAGTATTTCATAATCTTTTCACATCTAAGAATAAGATTAGAAAAATGTATAATTATAAGAAAATGAATTAAATAAATATAATTACTATAAATACCGTATCTCTAGCTAGTGATCTTTAGAACGCACTTGCCTTCCACGGACTTGATCCTTAGAACACACTTGCCTTCCCCGGACTCGCCACTTTTTTACTGATAAGTTTAATAACTTTTTGGCAAAGATTTTGGCTATATATTAATGGTGACAAAAATTTATTCACGTAAAGTATAGGTGTTGCCAATGCCACTTATCAAGATTAAAAAAATAATGATAACTGCAAGTATACAGTTGCAATGTAGTTTTAAAAGATACCGATCCCACAGGGAAGGACCAGCTCTAAAGATCAACAAGGAAAACGAAATGAAGAAAATAAAATAAAATAATTTGAAGTTTTGGATAGGAGGATTAGAATGAAGAATGGATAGATATTATATGTATGGAAGATTAGAGATTTTAAATATATAGATTTTCCCTATGAAATAAGTATAGCAAAGAAAACATGCAAGTTCAAAAAAGTTATTATGTCCACTAAACTAATCTAACATAATCGGTTCTAGAAACTCAGATGTTCAATGATTCACTGCAGAGCAACACATGAAATGACTTTTCTAAATCTAGCACAAACGAATCAAGACAATTATATAAACTTGGACAACAATATTACTATGCTTAGTACTGGTCGTTCTCACATAGCCACATTTAGCAAGTTACCATTCCAAAAATGTTGGCTCACTAAACGGCATTAAAATCACAGATCTAGTGATTATACACAATCTCATTAGCCCTGAAATTACTCTTAAAGTTAACTCCAAAGCATATAACTTTATTAATATAAAAGACTTAACACGAAAACTCATTATGAAACATAGGCATATCATAAACTTCGAAATAAAAAGTATAAGTAGAAAGCAAAGCAAAATTGTAAGGTATGCAAGTGAAAGCTAAAGTGGATTAAACCGTATCCACTCTTTAATGGGAGTCGTCAATTTCTGTAATTCTTGTGTCTGCTTTGAATTTGATCTCTGCTAGTATAGAACCTCCACTAGGATGCTATTCTTTGTGAATATCGAATAAACGAATGTTGAAGAATGAAAACTTTTATTGATAAGTGATTTACAAGTACACTTATACAACAATTGCTCAAATATATAGAGAAATCTAGTGATTGAAACAAGGATTCGAATCACTTAAACATTTTATCGCTAACACTTATGAACGTAGCGAAATTAGAAATTTTATTCTCTATCTACACACACTATACGTAACCCTATAATTGCACTCTAGTTTTTCACTCCCTTGATGCACGAAATTTGTAAGGTTTGGAGCCCTATTTATAGAGTTCGAAGGGTTGCGTCTATCCAAATGAAGAGTTGTGTCCATTGGCGAAAGATTGCATCACTTCATTATGATTGGTTGAGAAGCTTCAATCCAATCCAAAATGGATAAGCACCTTTTCATGATTGTTTGACTTTTGATAGGTGTCTTCTCATTGGTAGTTGATCGCTTTTATCTGGCAGTTGGCTGTTAAGAAGATATGACAAGAAAACTGTCGGAGTCGCGATTGCAATATACAAGTCATGACCGTAAATACTTGTCTGGTAACTTTCTGTTTTGAAGTATACAAGTCACGATCGCGAATGATTATCATGACCGTGAATTATGTTTTTCTTCAGAATTCTTCATGTAACTTTACCAATTTTTGACAGCTTCGATCCTAAGCCAAATCTTTAAGTTCCATGCTTCTTTTCGCACCTTTTTCACTCTTTTTACATAGAATTCCACTTTAGATCATTTTACTCCCAAGATTTACCTAGTATCTGCATTTGCATAAAAATAACTACATACCACGTGAAATCTTTTCTATGAAGCACAAAAATTACTTAAACTATAGTGTTTAATGTATAAAATTAATATGATAATAAATGTAATTATACACTTATCAGCAACCCAATGGACATGACTCCTCGTTTGGATGGACGCAACCCTTCGCACTCTATAAATACAGGTTCAAGTCAATGATTTCATAAAGAATGGGCATATCAAGGATGTTATAGACGACATCATTAGATAGAGAGTGAAAGATATAGATTCCCTAGTTCAAAGTGTTAGAGAGAAAAATCTATAAGTGATTCGATTCTTATTTCAATCATTAGATTTCTCCACATATTCGAGCGATTGTTGTATGAGTGTAATTGCAAAGCACTTATCAATAAAAGTTTCTGTTCTTCAACATTCACAAAAAATAGCATCCTAGCGGAAGTTCTATACGAGTCGAGACCGTATTCAAAGTAGACACACGAAATGCGGGAATTGACAACTCCCATTAAAGAGTGGTTACGGTTTGATCAACTTTAGCTTTCACTTGCATACCTTATAACTTTGTTTTCTACTTATACTTTCTAATTCGAAGTTTATGATATGTCTATGTGTTATAATGAATATTTCATCTTGCATCATTTATATTAATCAAGTTATATGCTTTTGAGTTGACTTTAAGAGTGATTTCGGTGTTAACAAGATTGTGTATAATCACTAGATCTGTGATTTTAACACTGTTTAGTGAGCCAACATTTTTAGAGTGGTAACTTCCTAAATATGGCTTGTGAGAGTGACCAGTAGTAAGAATAATATTGTTGTTGTCCAGGTTTTTGTAAGTGTCATAATTCGTTTACCCTAGATTTAGTAAAGTCATTTCATGTATTGCTCTGCGGTGAATTATAGGATATTTGGGCGTCTAGAACTGAGTTTGTTAAAGTTATCCTGTGTTTAAAACAACTTTGATTATTTTGCATATTTTACTCTACTATACTTGTTCTTAGGGAATATCTATATACTTTACATCTTCTCTAATATGTTCATGCATCTGTCTATTCATTAATTACCATTCAAAACCATTCAAATCACTATATTTTCTTTCATCCCGTAACTCTAGTTGATCCTTAGAACCGAATTCCTTCCTTGTGGGATCTATATCTTTTAAAACTACATCGCAACTGTATACTTTCAATAATCATCATTTTTCTATTTGATAAACGATACTGACAACACCTGTTCATATTTAGAACTTTTATATTTTCAGTAAAAAAGTGGCGAACACCCTCCATCATGATCCTCTTTAAAACGAATTCAGGCACCCATCTTTGGTAACTCCAAAAACTCGCAAGGGGAACACGATGATCGTAGCCGAAGAAGGAAATGGTTATCGGCTATTATAGGGATGCCGTGGAAAAGAACAATCGACCCGCCCACAAGGGGCATAAAACACCAATGGATTTCGAAGAAAGAAACAGCTCATGAGGACATGGCGCTAGAAAGGAAGGCACATGTCATCACCGATTGGGGACAAAGAAGTCACCAGCCGCTCCAATTTGTGTGATCATGTTAGTTATACAACCAGCTATGATCACACGAGGGGCACCTATGAGCACAAGATTTTGTACCAGCTCGCGCGTTCGATGATGATGACTTTTCAGGATTTTAATCCTTGAATCACACAATTTTTTACCATTCGATGATCTTTAAATGGGAGCTCTTCTCGTTAAAATAAATATATTATTTTTGACCCTAAATATATATTTAGAACCGTAAGAAAATATTAAAAAGCCTCAAAGTGAAAGTTAAAAGGTTTAAAATATTTTTAGGGGACATAAATAAATATTTAAGGGTCCAAAAATATTTTTCAATACATGTGTAATTTAAGAAAATAAATATTTTTTAATACATGTATATATTTTAAGCAAATAAATATAATTAAAAAAAATAAATTAACATATACACAATAATGACCCAAAGAAACCCAAAAAAGGGGTTTTTTTAGCCCAGGGCTCGCCTGAAGTCTCCCTTTATAGGGGAGCCTTTCTTCGATTTGGGGGGACTGAAAAAATACGAAAAAAAGTTCTTTTCTTCCACAAAAAATATTTATTTTTTTATCGACAAAGAGGGATATTTTTTGCTGAAAAAATTATTTTTTTTCTTGAAAAAATAATTCTGATTTTCTTTCATCTTTCGGAAATATTCTTTGATTATATTTCGGATCCAAAACACGTTTGGATTCCGAACGTTATCATTTTCAAACCAATTTTTCTCCATTATTTTTTTCTCAAAAATCTTCAGATATTCTCGGACATAAAACAAATTTAGAGTCCGAGTCTAAATATTTTTAGGATTAAAATAACACATTTTCACCAATTAAATCAAAACGAACGAGGAGCACTCCCAAAAATCAAGCGGATTTGTCGACGTGGATTCCCACCGAAAGGGTAAGCCTCTAAGTTCCTAGAGTTGCTTCTTCTCGTGAATTGTTTGTTTTATTCTTCGTATTGACCTAGGAATTATTTTTATATTTCTTTTATTTAATTAAATTGTTTATTTTATTTAATTGTATCATGTAAATTTTCTTCCTCCTTCTCTTCTTTTTAATTTATTTAATTATCGAGTTTCTCCAATATGCATGTTAGACTAACCCCACGAAGTGAATAAAAATTATTCCCGGATAAGAGACCTCAAATTTTTTCCATGCGATCATTTTCATTAAATAAAAATGAACAACATATGTGCTAATAAAATGAATCGTTTTATTTCTACAATAAGAATTTTTAATCGCCAATATTTTAACTAGGCCACACGGGTCTCGTCAAAATTAAATCGAACATACATGTAAATCATGTTGTACTATATACCATGTGCTAACCATTTTGGATGCAGGTTAGATGTATGTCTAGGTTTTATTTTCCTTCGGGTATTGCAATTATTTTTTAAAGGAAATGTAATTAATAGATTAGGCGGGCGGTTGCATCCCCCAAGGTTTTGTTTAATCTTTATTTTTCCACATTTATTTATCGCTTTATGTATGGATTTATCGCTTTCCACATATGTGTAAATCATACATCAAAAACACGAAAATGACATAAGCAAGAATATGCACAATCAAGATGTATAGTCTTGTGTAGATGTAATACAATGTGATCCAATAAGAAGTAAGCAACTTATCCCGAACCCGAATCTCTATGTCTTAGTGGGCCATCCCCCAGACGTTAAGCCTCACAGGACTTAATTCCTAAAAGAGCTAATCCAGGTGGCAACTCTACACTAAGAGACAACAGATTCAGGTTTGACCAATCTAAAAATGTTTCTCGCTTTCTCTTTCAAACCTTTCGTGTCCCCAACCCAGTACATTTTATTTTCACTTAAACACCCTGGTGGACCACGCCTCTCATTCTTAACGCATTCTCGACCCATCGCTCTTAGTGTCATCCTCTCACAACTATATTTATGTGTTGGTATCATGTCTTATTATAGTAGAAGTACAAGTATCCTTAGACCTGAGATATTGGTTACCTTTGTGTAAGAGTTGTTATACTTATGGTCATACTTATTTATACCTTGCAATCAGGATGACAGGGTGATTACGGGTATAGTGATTATCACATGTTGGTAAACCAAGTAGTCAAGATAGGATCCATTACTCTTGATGTAGTGATATAGTGGGAGATGTACCTTAGGGCCCCTTGTTGAAGTGACACACTCATAAACCTCTGATTAGAGTATAAGATTGATAGAACGGGTTTCTAGTCAATCTTGATATATAATGGCCAAGTGGTGTTCTTCGTGAACAAGTCTAATTCTAGGATAGCTACAACTATTACTTAAGCTGACACTTAATCCGAGCTCAATAAACTAGATGGTACTTAACCTGATGGAAGGAGTGTATTGTATTGGTTACTACTGTAAAATCTAATCAAGTCACAAGCACGTGACATTCCAAGTATCGGGGGATCATGTGCCTTCATAACCTTTATCGACGATTACGTGTGATATGGTTATTTATACCTTATGAGGCACAAGTTTGAAATTTCTAAGAAATTCAAAGAGTTTAGAATCAAAGTAGAGAAATAACTTGGGAAAAGTATCAAGACCCTTCTATCTAATTAAGGTGGTGAATACTTAAGCAGAGAGTTTCAAGATTATTTAAGGGATAATGGTATTTTTATCCTTGTGGACCCTCCTTTTACACCCCAACACAATGGAGTGTCAGAAAGGAGAAATCGAACCCTACTCGACATGGTTCGGTCTATGATGGGCCAAGTAGAACTCAGCAGATCATTTTGGGGTTATGCACTTAAGAGCGCAGTTTATATTCCAAACAGAGTGCCTTATAAATTAGTTAATCAAACTCCGTAAAAATTATAGTATGGTAAGAAACCTGCTCTTTCTCACTTGAGAGTTTGGGGATCTCCCGCTTACATAAAAAGGATGAGTTCAGATAAGCTAAGTGCTAAGTCAGACATGTGTCTGTTTGTAGGTTACTCTAAGGAGACTATAGGGTATACCTTCTTTGATCCTAATGAACCAAAAGTCCTTGTTTCTAGAAATACTCAATTCCTCGAGAAGGAGCATATACTTGTGAAAGCTAGTGGGAGAAATCTTGAGTAAGGAACTCAAGAAGATCAAATAGACAATCAACTAATTATATCTGCACATGTTACACAAGATAGTGTAAGCATGGAACAGCCTACTATAACATCGACATTGTCTAGGTCAGACCGTACTCGAATCGCTCCTAAGCGATACGAGTTTCTCATCACTAATGATAAACATCTCTTCTTTATAGAAGATGACGAGCCCAAGACTTACAAGGAGGTAATTAGAAGGCTCAGAATGTAATAAATGGCTTATAGCCATGAGGTCGGAGATGGACTCTATGTACCAAATTCAAGTCTGGAGCTTGATTGATGCTCCAAGTGGGATTAGGCCCATAGGATGCAAGTGGGTTTTCAAGAAGAAAACTGACATGGACGGTAACATAGTTACATATAAAGCAAGGTTGGTTATAGAAGGGTATAGTAAAAAAGAAGGCATTGACTATGATGAACCTTTTCACCAGTGGCCATGTTGAAGTCTATTAGGATACTCCTTACCGTCGCCGCTCATTACGGTTATGAGATTTGGTAGATGGATGTGAAGATAACATTCTTTAATGAGAATCTGAAAAGGGTTGTGTTTATGGCACAACCCAAGGGTTTTACATCTAAGGATGGCTCAAAAGTATACAAGTTGCAGAAGTCCATTTATTGACTTAAGCAAACATTAAGGAGTTAGAATATTAGGTTTGACGAGATAATTTGAGAAATTGGTTTTGTGTAAAATGCTAATGAGCCCTGTGTATATAAGAAGGCTAGTGGGACTGTGATCGTTTTCCTTGTATTATATATAGATGACATATTAATGATAGGAAATGATATTACTTTTCTTTAGACAGTTAAGTCATGGTTGTCAAAGAATTTCTCCATGAAAAACCTTGGAGAAGAAGATTTTATACTTGGTATAAAGATCTACCGAGATAGAACCAAAAGGCTACTAGGTTTTTCCCAAAGTATATACATATACAAGGTTTTGGCAAGATTTAACCTTGAGTAGTCAAGAAAGGGTTATCTCCCAATGTCTCACGGGATTAACTTTTTCTAAATCTGAGTGTCCGAGAATACAAGAGGAAAGACTGCGCATGAATGTAATACCCTATTCCTTAGTGATAGGTTCCATCATGTATCCTATGGTATGCACTCAGCCTGATGTCTCACATGAGTTGAGCATCACGAGAAGATTTCAATCTGACCTAGGTGAGAAGCACTGGATGACCATTAAAACTATCCTTAAGTACTTACGTAGGACTAAGGATATGTTTTTAGTATATGGAGAAGGTGATCTCATTTTGAAGGGCTATACCGATGCTAGTTTTCAATCTGACAGGGATGATTATAAGTCCCAGTCAAGGTATGTGTTTATGTTAAATGGAGGGGTAGTTGTTTGGAAAAGTTTCAAATAGGATACGACTACCGTGTTAACCATGGAATTTTAGTATTTAGCTAATTCAGAAGTAGCTAAGCAAGCCATCTAGCTTAAGGGATTTATTGGTGATCTTAGTGTGGTGTCTAACATTGTAAATCTAATAGCAATCTATTGCGATAACAATGGGGCTATTGCTCGGGCAAGGGAACCACGATCTCATCACAAATATGAACATATACTCAGAAAGTACTATCTCATTCAGTAGATGGTAGCCAGAAAAGATATAAATTTAGAATACATCCCGATGGATCAAAATCTAGCAGATGGGCTAACTAAGCCATTGGTCAGGTTAAACATGACCAGCATGTTAAAGAGCATGGCATGATGCACATGGGTAATTGGCTCTAGTGCAAGTAAGATATTGTTAGACATAATGTATGCCCTAGAGGCAATTAGGGTGATATATCTTTATTAGCTATAATGTACAAAGGGTTTCAGGTTATTATTAATAATAATCAAGGCATCTTTTGTAGCTTATCAATGCTTTTAATTAATTTATTTATCTTGTTGGTATCATATATGTATATTATTAAATATGTATATGTGCATTGATGAGACAAAGTTCGTGACTGCTTCATAGCTTAAAAGTGCGACATAGTGGGAGCTATGTGGTGTGAGAACTCCACATACGTGTTACTATGAATAGTCTAAATATCCCTAGTTATAGTATCATTGAGACTGGACATTGATGGAATGGACAGACTAGCATGTGTAGGCATACTCCTTGGATTAGATCCAAGCAGCCGATCTCACAAGCTAAAGGTGAACATTGGAGATCGCTATAATACAAACACTCAGAAATAACTATATCCATGTGTTGGTATCATGTCTTATTGCAGTAGCAGTATAAGTATCCTCAAACTTGAGATACTGGTTATCTTGTGTAGGAGTTGTTATACTTTGGGTCATACTTATTCATAACCTGGCGATCAAGATGACACGGGTGATTACGGGTATAGTGGTGATCACATGTTGGTAAGTCGAGTAGTTAAGATGGGATCCATCACTCTTGATATAATGATATAGTGGGAAATGTACCTTAGGGCCCTTTGTTGAAGTAAAACACTCATAAACCTCAAATCAAAGTATAAGATTGATAGAATGGGCTTCTAGTCAATCTTGATACATAATGGCCGAGTGGTGTTCTTTGTGAATAAGTCTAATTCCAAGATAGCTAAGAATATTACATGAGCTGCCACTTAATCCGAGCTTAATAAACTGGATGGTACTTAACATGATGGAAATAGTGTATTATATTGGTTACTACTGTAGAACCGGATCAAGTCACAAGCACGTGATGTTCCAAGTATCGGGGGACCATATGCCTTTGCTAGAAATCTCATTTAATCATCTAGAGCTATCGATTTCAATATCGATTTGGAACATTGAGCCTAAATGTTCCCAGATGGGAAGCCAAATTTAGGTTAACCTCTTGCAGCTCAATACTTTGGGATCCTATGAGGTCATACACTTTGGGTCTTTATCGGACTAAGTAAAGAACCTATAGGCTGGGTCTATGCCGAGAATATCTGGTTGTCAAATTCATTAGAAGAATTATTAATTGGTTGGATCGAATTAATAATTAAAGGGAATAAAGAGAAAATAGGGAAAAATATCACGGAGAAGAGCAAGGGAATTTTTCCTATTGTGAGTGGGCCCCAAAAGAACATGGGATGTTCAGAGTGGGGCCGACGAGGCTATCCCGCAAGCTGAAAAGCTTATGGGCCACTAGCACATAGAGTAGCTCGTGCGTTAGCGGGCTACAAGTCTGTAAGTGCTTCCCTTAGCAGTGCTTGCCTGGGCAACTTGCAAGCATTAACTTGCCTTGTGAGGATTCACGGGTTAGCCTACAGGTCCAAGTGACCCACACGGCTAACCCGCTAAGTGGGATGGGATATTCCCATCCCACTTTGCATTTGAGGGGAAGTCAAACACTCCCTCTTTTTCCCTATATATAGGACTTCAGCTTCTTTTTATTCCACACTTCAGCTCAACTTTTCTCTCTAAGTTCGACATCTCTTTCTTCATTCGCGAGATCCTTCATGAGTTTCTCCAAAGAATGAAGAATTCTTTTGAAGGCTCTTTCTAATTGAAGTTAGCCTTCTCTGTTTATATTTTCGGGTTGGTTTTCAAGTGGTCTACAAGCTGCTATCTACTAATGGGTTCTACCTTAACGAGGTTTTGGCCGTTGAAGATCCGTTTAGATCAATCGTAGAGGCCATCCTAGTTTGGAGGCTCGTGCTAATGAGGTTCTGCCAAATTGCTCTAAGGGAACACCATAACCAAAGAAAGAAAAAGCACGCATCAACTGGTAATGTTGTAAACTTAGATGCTAGGTTTCTTTTATAAGCTTTATAAACCTAAAAGCATCTTTAGAACGTTTTAACTTAGATTATGTCAATCATTGTATGCTTAGCAGATCCTTAGGTTAATTTTAAGTTTTGAAATCCGCCTTGTAACATTTGCATGTTCAATTAAAGTCTTAATTAACCTCAAAGAACTCAGTGTCCTCAAGCTCAATCTTAGCATCAATAACAACATCAACAGCACCACTCTTCTAGTAGTTCACCAAAAGGTAGCTCATCCTCTTCGCAATTTCACAAATAGCTGTAGGATAGGCTAGACTTGTAATAGGGCTTTATATGTATTCACTTAGTTTAGAACACAACTTGTGTGCTGACTAAGAATTTTGTTCTTAATGAAATTACAAGTTCTTTGTTTATATAAGTTAAGAGCTTCTTAACTTTATATCTAATGTAGTATGTTTATTATTTCTGGTTATAAACTATTGCAGGAATAAATGCAAAGACCAACCCCAAAGAAAAGCTAATGTAAGATAAAGTCCCAAATCAAAGAAAATTCCTCTAAGTATGGGAGAGCTGAGCTGAATGAAAAGTGTCCACTTAGTAAGGAGGAGTCCACACTGACTAAGGAGTTCACTCAGCATGGGGGAGTCTTACATCATCTATCAGGTACTCCTATATCTTTAAACTATTTATTCAATTAAACTTTTCTACTACCTAGTTTGTTATCTATTCCAAAATGGGGGAGATTATTAAACCCAAGTTAATAGTACTTCATTGTACTTAAATGTTTTGGAAATAATAAACTGTCTAGAATAGTGAAATTAATTGAGTACCAAGTATACTCTTAATTAATCAAGTTTTCTTGAGATTTTTTAAGGGAACAACTCAGTTAACCGAGCGATTAATTAAGTTATGGCTTAGAGTAAGAAAAGCTGAGTCAGCCTAGTATTACATAGTTTATAAGGTATTGACTCAGCAAAGCTAAGTAAGCTTTTATTTATAAAAGCTGAGTGTATTGACACTTAGAGAAATATAATGACACAAATGTGTTTAACGATTTTTGTGAGGAACGGAATAATCCTTTGATGCTTTTCAAGAGAAAAGACGCTGAAATTAAAAAAGATATTCAATTGATCCTCACAAAGAAAAGGTGTCAATACAAAATGTTGGAGAATCCTCACTAAAGTCCAAGATAAAAGGAATCCTCTGACATACGTCGTTTCTCAGTGTCTCCACGCAACTCTGCAATGTCAGCAAGTCAGCAAATTACAAGCTTCTATGTTGCATCTCGAGCGCTTCTATATTAGAATGAATTGCTTGAAGGAAGTGAGTTTTTGATGCATTCAGATTAACGAATTAATCTCGCGTTTCAACGCTCAAAATCTCTATCTCTAAACGTCATGAATTTGTTTTAAATGGACAAATTTGAAAGCTGTAAAGAGAAGAGAAATTGAAGACAAGTTAGGACGAGAAGTTTGAAATGGCTAATTCCAAGAACTTCAAGTATAAATAGAAGACTAAAGTAGATGTTCAAACTTTGTGAATCACCTTGAATTACTTAAAGAGCTAAAATATTGTCCAAACATTCCCAACTTTCAGAAAATTCCAAATCAATCAATCAAAGCAAACGCAAATCGTCCAATGTGTTTGTAATAGAGACAAATCACTTTAGATTTATCATTGTAAGGGATTCAATATATTCTATAAGTTGAAATTCTTTGTTCACATTTTCTATTCAAATCTAAGTGATAGTTTGGGAAGGATACCCAAACTATGGTTGAGTGGTAGTTAGAAAGAAAGATACTTTCTGTAATTCTATCTACCCACTGTAAAGGCTTCTCCGCTAAAGGAAGGAAGGAAAACACTAGTAGTGGATTAAAGCTCGGAAAGGAATAAGAGGACTAGAGGTAGGCTAGAGGCCGAACCAGGAAGAAATCTCAGGTGTTAAAGTTCTAACATTTGTCCCTTATCTTTATTGCGCTTTACTCATTCGTCATTCTCTCCGTTTTACAAGTTTTGCTTGAAAAACCAATCCGAGCTGAGTAAAGTACTCAGAAGTGATTGAAGATAAAATGTGCTAGCGAAACTGAGTAGTTTATAGTTTTTAGACCCAGCTCAGCACATTTCACTCAACACGCATTTAGAAATTGAACTTGGAAAAGTATTTTATAAAATCTAAAAAGAACCAAGTAAAACATTCACTACCCTCTGCTATTAATATTAAGCTGTTTCGAACCAACACTAATTAATGGGTATTGTTAGAGTTGACCTTATATGCATCACAAAAGTAAGTCAACTTGAACCCAATATGATGGAAAAAAATTATTTGTCTCATTTTTTTATATCCTCAACGATATCTCTCATTCAATTTTTGATACGTGTCAATTTGCAAGAAGAGACAATGAAAAAAATAGGAGAGAAAATAAAAAGAAAATTAACACGTGTCATAAATTGAATGTGAGACATTGTTGGGAACTTATGATTATTTCCCCAATACGACAACCCGCTAATTCTATTACATGGTATTACCAATTACCAAAAAAAATTACACGGTATTACCTTGTCATAGCAAACGGCACATTTTGTTAAGTTACCTTGACAGCCCAAGAAGTGAAGCTAATATAGGACATTGGGTATCTCCAAAAGAAGCTAGGCAATTCGGGTAATGGCCTACAGAATCCAGACGATAATATCAAAAGCATCTGCAAATGCAATACAACATAATCAAAACATATGTAAGTTTTTTTTATGAGGCTATGCCTTAACATTAGAAGAATATATAGTAGATAAACGTGTGTTCATGTTTTAACTTACAATTACAGCAGATGAAGCTCCTGTTAGCCGATAATATCATTCCATATTATTGGCATATATTGTGGCATATTATTTGTAATATCTCTGATTGATAGCATAGGATTATTTTCTTAGATAGTGTAGGGAATTTTCATCGAAAACATAACCGCGGGCAGAATTACCGGTTAAAATTTTCTCGAATTCGAATAGAATCTTCTCAAGAACCATTGATAGGGTTTCAAAAGGATTAAATATTAATCAAATAAAAGCTTACTTGTAAGGTCTCCTTGAGAGACGGATGTCGTAAAGCACGCAATTGGAAGCTCTTCAATCTCACGTGCACAAACTCCTCTTGAACCGGGACCGGTGCTAGCCGAGTGGACGAAAAACAAAAGATAAAACTCCAAAAATAATCAAATCCACAAAAACCAAAATTGATGGCCGCATGTCTCGCAACACATTCACCTTTTGTATTGTTTTTGTATTTGATATCTCTTTTTATGTTTTTATTTTATTTTAATTTTATATATATCATAATTACTAATTAGGTTTAGATTAATTCTAATTATAAATTGGTCCCTTTAAATTTGTAATTTAATAATTAAACTCTTAAGTTTAATTCCTTGAACAAATTCAAATGCCATGTTTTATAATTTACAAATTAACCTTTGAACAAAATTAAAACCTTACATATAATCAAATTTAATGTCATACTATATTAATTCAATTAACTTAAATATTTAATTAAATATTTTAGCATGAAAATTTTATTGATTAAATTTATTCAATTAAATTATTTAATACATGAATTTATTTAATTATCAATTAAATAAATACCATATATAAATACATTTAATCAACTTAATTTTACTTT
>CATIWQ010171671.1:0-16802 GCA_949673415.1 Euphorbia schlechtendalii | reverse complement strand
TTAGACCCGAGAATATCTGAGGATTTAAGAAGAAAAGATGAAGAAATTTGAGATCCGAAAGTGTTTTAGATCCAAGAAAAAGTTAGAAGAACGTGAGAAATATTGTTTTTATTTTTTGTTCTGAAAGAGAGGATTTTTCTCTTTGAATTTCCGAGCCCCGTGTACTGAAAAAGAACCGACAATTTATAGAAAAAAGAAGTCCTGAAAAATCCAAAACATAGATCCTCACCGGCGAGGGGTATCGCATGCGAGGCTGCCTCGCGCGGCCTTGCGCGAGGCTCCCTCGTGCGGCCTCACGTGGCCTCGCGCAAGGGTCCTTTTGCGCGAGGCTCCCTCGCGCGGCCTCACGTGGCCTCGTGCGAGGGTCCTTCGCGTGAGGCAGCCTAGTGCGGCCTTGCGCGGGGCTCCCTCGCGTGGCCTAGAGCGGCCTTGCGCGAGGCTCCCTCGCGATCGGGATTACGTCTCCTTCATTTTTTTATTATTATTATATATATATATATATTTTTTTTTTGTATTTTTTATTTAGTTAAATAATTTTATCTAAAACGTCCGAGAAGGATTCCCATTTGAAGATCGTCGGATGGTAAAAAATCGTGTGATTCGAGGATAAATTTCCAGAAAAGCCGTCATCATTGAACACGCGAGCTGGTACAAAATCCCATGCTCACAAGTGTGTTGGGTCATTCCTTGGTAGGAAGGCCCTGGTGCGAATGCTGGTTGGATAGGATGACTTTGTCCTGCCCTAAACTAGTAATAGGTAGTAGGAGGTAGGGGCATCATGTGTGAGGTGGGAGGTTCTCATGTTGGATTGACGTTGTTAAGGGTGACCTCTGGACTGGACACTGCATTCTAGGTCCTCCTAACATGTTGGCGAATGAGCGTAGCTAGCTGTTCGTTGTTGGCAAAGGCGTTTAAGGCAGCTACGATCTCGGCGATCACCGATGACTGCTGAGAATTTTATCCTATAAGGATGGGTCGATCTTCCCTTGCACTCTCTTCTCATGGATTGGCCATAATAGTGTGTTGAACTAAATCTGAGTCTGAACCCGAGTCCTCACTTGAGTCAGTGTACGGAACCCCCTCCAGATTGGCCATAATTGGGGAAACGCGGACTAGGCGGCGAGCAGGCCTCTTCCAAGTCCCTTTTGATACACGAGCAGAATATTAGACTGTGCATGTAAGATCCGTGATATGATTCATGATGTGGGTTATGCATGAGATTTTTTAATGTTATGGCTACATTCACAAGGGGTTAGCACTCCATGATGTGAAATAACATGTATGTCAATCCATTTGAAACAAACAGGTTAGTCATTAGGTAAAAATGAAAACATGTGGAAATGAAAATCCAACAACGAGGGTTGGATTTGAGATTTGTACAATGAGTGATGTAAGTGAGGTGACTAAGATACCTATGTAATAGATCAATGGTTTGAGGTTTTGTACTATGACTAGGTCTCATGGAATGAGGAGGTCAAAATTGTTTTGGGTAAGCGGTGTGACATACCCTAAGAAAATGAAAATAACTACCGTATGTAGCTACATAATGAATGATTTGGTTATTTCGCCCAATTTGGGCAGAGTTTTTGGATACCTATGTGGTCATCACCATTTGAGGTGATACGTAAATTATTGCCTCGTGTGGGTGAATGATTTGGGTATGAAGCATATACCCTTAAAGATTTGGTAAGGTAAGACTTTTGAAGTAAGTTTTCCTCGTGTGGGCTTAGGACATCAACTAGGATATCCTTTAATGTGGGAAAAATGGTTTTGGGTAGGTATTTGCCCCGTTTGGGCTTTTGGTGTGTGTGATTGCCTCGGAAGGGCTATGAGTTGGATATCGAGTAGACATCTCATGAGTGATGTGGTGGAAATGTTATTGCCCCTTGCAGGCTAGGTGTCGTATGTAAAGTGGATATCACGCAGTAATAGAAAGGTATGTTTGCCATGTACAGGCTAATAGCGAGATGTCAAGTAGACATCTCACTAAAAAGGGGTGAGTGATGTTCCTAAGTGCTTTTATGTTGTCCTAGGGTGACACCATCTAATGTGTCAACTGTGCCTAAGTGTATGTGACACCGATGATGATAACATGATATGTACATTTAATATCATGAGTGTGTGCGTTCGAGTGTCTGCACAAAAATTCATGGTTAGTATGACATTTGTACAATAGTAAGTGTGTAGCACATAACATGCAACGTCCAAACTTCCAACCATACAACTCCCGCGTGTAGGGTTTTTGGCTAGTCTTTATCCTAAGTTTGGTTCATCTTAGTACAATGAAGATACTAAGGAGTGCACCTACAAGAAAAATATAATGCATGGTCGCTTGTTGGGTAACACCCTAGGGAAAATGCCTACGGTTTATTTACATGAGGGTTATAAATGGGTTGTTGATGTAGAAGGTACTTGTTGCGCTAAAATACAATCCAAGCCTCTCCCCAAATGGGTTGAGAGAGGTACATGCGATATGGCAACAAGTGTTCCACCTGCTCAAGTACTATCTTTTCTCAGGGAGGCAGATTAGTACAAGAGAAAGCTTCGTGGTAATATGGGTACCTTAGACTTATGGGCTAATCCCCTCTATTGCAATGCGTTATTTATGAATATGTCATAATTAAGAGAAAATGGAATAATGTGATCAATAATTTTTGACACTTATCCAAAATCTAAAAATTTTGAAAAAACTAGTTTTTAGAAAAAAAATCCTCAGTCACCACTATGAGCGGGCGATACGGAGCAGTGAGCCTAGAGTGCACGGTTTCATAGGCGCGGTCCACCGGGGTGTTTGAAAAAAGGTGGTTCGGGTCTGGGACCCGGGAAAAAGGTTGAAAGAGAAGGCAAAAACAATTTTAGATCAATTCGAATCCGAATCCGCTGTCTCTTAGTGTGGAGTCGCCACCTGGATTAGCTCTTTCCAGGAATTAATGTCCGGGGGACGGCCCACCAGGACACAGAGATTCGGGTTCGGGATGAGTTGATTATTTCTTATGTGATCACATTATATAACATCTACAGAAAACTGTATTCTCTTAACTGTGCACATTTGCTCTTAGGTCATTTTTTTTAAATGCATGATTCACGTATGGAGAAAATAATAAACCATCCACAAAGTAGTAAGTAAAAGCAAAAAATAAATGTGAAAAATAAACATTAAAAGGCTTCCAGAAATCAGGGGATGCAACCGCCCGCTAACCTATTAATTTCATTTACCAAAAAAAAAAGAAATTGCGATACCCGAAGGACAATTAAAATCCTAAACATACATCTAATCATAATCTACTTGCATCCACAAAGGTTAGCACAGGGGATATCACACATATGTTCGATTTTGAATTTAGCGAGGCCCATGTGGCCTAAAAAAATCAATCGCGATAATGTGTTTGTTATTTAAATAAAACAGTTCGTTTTATTAGCACGTTGGTTGCTCATTTTAATTAATGAAATTGCTCACATGGTAAATTGGTGAGGGCTGTTATCCGGGAATATGTTTTATTCCCTTTGTGGGGGTGTTCTAACATACATATCCTTTTAATAAAGAAAAATAGATGAAGAATAATTACAACATTTGAATAAAATAAAAATCCTAGGTTCACAAATGAAATCAGAAGAAGAACATCGAAAGCACGAAAATTGTAGTTCTAGGAACTCAGAGGCTTACCCTTACGGAATGAATCAACTTCGAAGATATTCGATCGGCTTTTGAAAATCCTCCTCGTCCTTTAGTTTAGGTAAAAATTGTTGTAAAAGTCAAAAAAAATTCTTCATTTAGTTCTTCGGAATTCTAAAAGTTATTTTTTGTCTGTTAATTTTCTGGGGTCTGGATCATCGAAAAAGACCCGACTATTTATAGGAGAAATCCCGAAAATCCAAAAAAGGTAACTTTTTCCAGCGAGACCCCTCGCCGGGAAAAAGTTCGACGAGGCTCCTCGTTGAGTCTTCGACGAGCTTGCCAAAGTCCTTGGCGAGGCCAGCCTTGCCAAGGAGTTTGGCGAGGAAGCCTCGCCAAAGCTAATTTTTTGGCGAGGCCTACCTCAGGCCCGTGATTAAGTCTCCCTCGGGTTTTTTAAAATTTCTTTTATGCATTTCCTTATTTTTTAATTAATTTTTAAATTAAAAGAATAAAATTAAATAATTTTATTGAAAATGTCCTTTTGAATTTAGAGATGTGGAGGATTCCTATTCGAATACATATGGATACTCGAAAATTGTGTAACTCAAGGATAAAATCCCGAAAAGCCATCATCATTGAACGAGCGAGCTGGTGCAAAATTTCGTGCTCACACATGTCATCAACATACAGCTCCACCTCTTTTCCAATCATATTCCCAAAGATGTCATTGACCATTCTTTGGTAGATTACCCCGGCATTTTTTGAGGCCGAAGGGCATGACATTATAACAGTAGATTCCTTCATGGGTGGTTAATGAGGTTTTTTCTTTGTCTTCTTCGGCCATGGGTATTTGGTTATAACCTGATGCAGCGTCTAACATTGAATAAATGACATATCCGACTATTGCGTCTGCATGCATGTCAATACTGGGGAGGGTGTAGCAGTCTTTCGGGCAGGCTTTGTTCAGGTCCGTGAAATCGTCATACATCCTGAACTTTCCATTCACCTTCTTGTCTAAGACGACATTAGCTATCCACTCAGGTGATACTGAACTGCCTTAATGTGCCCTGTCTTCAGCAATCAGGTGATTTCTTCTGATATGGCCTTTTACCTTTCTGGCACATGGTTTCTCCATTTTTGCTTGGCAGGCCTGGCGTTAGGCGTTATGTTTAACCTATGCTCCGCCACCCTTGGCTTGACCCCTGTTATATCCTCTAGTACCCAAGCGATTGCTTTTGTTCGAGCATGCAGGAATGTCAAGATTTCCCCCTTCGTTTCTTCTTGCAATGATTCAAACATCTATACCATCCTTCCTTCTTCCAAAGTGACGGCTACCTTGACGTCATCTAGCTCGATCGCGTGTTTGCTCTTTGGGCCTTCCTCCACTAATATTGGTTCGACTTTAAGGGACATCAAGTATGTCTCTTGAGCGGCTTGCTGGCTCCCTCTTGCTGTAGCTATTCCTTGTTGAGTGGGGATCTAGAGTGTGAGGTATCGGAGGTTAATGACTCCTTCCGATCCGATGATCAAGGGGCGGCCAAGAATTATGTTACAAGCAAGAGGGATGTCTACTATCAAAAATTCCACCCTTGATTTCCATTAGGGACCATTCTCACCCAACGAGATGGAGAGGTTGGCCGAACCACAGATGGGCACTGTGTGGCCTCCAAGTCCTATCAATGGGGCCTGGTGGATGGCCAGGTGATTCGGGTTTCCCCCAATTGCATTGAAAACCTTACGCGTCTTGATGTTCACGAAGCTACTAGTATCCACTAAGGTTCTCCTGACTAGGAACCCTTCCACCATCATTTCAATTAACAGGGCGTTGTTATGCAGGAGGGGCCTTCGTTCTTACGCAAAGGAGTAGCAGCCCCGCCCCTCCTATCCGTGTTGTCGTAGCTGAACGCATCCTCCCTTTTCTCTTTTTCTAAGTCATGCCGCTGGAAATGACGTCGATCACTCCTCGTGGGGGAAGGTCGTCAGCTCCTTGGCGGGGCAGTTGATAGCCTTGCTTAACTTGATGCTGCTTGTCTTGCCGTTAGTGTCTCCTTGCTTCGTCATGCTGCCTCTCTTTGGCGGGTTTTCGAGGAACTTGTTTATTTTCCCTTCAGCCGCCTTCTTTTTAAGCTCTCGGTCCAACTACCTACAATCTTTCGTGTGGTGCCTCTCACTTGTATGGAACTCGCAGTATGTTCCGGGTTTCCCCTTGTACTTCATTTTCAGGGGATATCTGATGTCGTCCTCATTCCTTTCGATCCACATCAAGACTTCCTTTCTTTTGGCATTGAAGGAGATAAAATCTTTGACCTTGCACCGAGGTTCCTACCACCTGAAGGTTTGTCTCCGATCCTGGTCTCGCTTTTCGAAGTCCCACCGCTTCGTCGGTTCTTCCCTCGTAGCTACTTTGATCTGCTTGGTGTTTCTCTTGTGGATCTCCCAACGCACCCACTTTTATGCCTTCTACATCAAAAAAGCCAAGGTGGTAGGCTGTTCGCCACTTTTCTACTGATAATATAAAAGTTCTAAATATGAACAGGGGTTGTCAATACCACTTATTAAATAGAAAAATGATGATAACTGCAAGTATACAATTGCGATGTAGTTTTAAAAGATATTGATCCCACAGGAAAGGAATTCAGTTCTAAGGATCAACTAGAGTTACGGAACAAAAGAAAATAAAATAAGTTGAGGGTTTTGAATGGTAGACTGATGAATGGACAGATGCATAAACAGATTAGAGAAGATGCAAAGCATATAGATATTCCCTAAGAACAAGTATAGTAGGGTAAAATATGCAAAATAATCAAGAATGTTTTATGCACTAGATAACTTCAACAAACTTGGTTCTAGACGCACAAATATCATATAATTCGCCTCAAAGAATCATATGAAATGACTTTTCTAAATCTCGGGTAAACGAATTATGACACTTATAAAAATCTTGATTGTAATAATACTATGCTTAGTACGGGTCTTTCTCACATAGCCATATTTAGCAAGTTACCACTCCAAAAATGTTAGCTCACTAAACAGCGTTATAATCACAGATCCAGTGATTATACACAATCTTGTTAACCCCAAAACTACTCTTAAAGTTAACTTGAAAGCATATAACTTCATTAATATAAGTGACGCAAGATGAAATACTTGTTATGATACATAGACATATCATAAACTTTGAATTAGAAAGTATAAGTGGAAAACAAAGTAAAGTTGTAAGGTATGCAAGTGAAAGTTAAAGTTGATCAAACAGTATCCACTCTTTAACGAGAGTCGTCAATTCCCGTAGTTCCTATGTCTACTTTGAATTCGATCTCGACTCGTACAAAACCTCCGTTAGGATGCTATTCTTTGTGAAAATCGAACAAATGAATGCTGAAGAATAGAAACTTTTATCGATAAATGCTTTGTAATTACACTAATACAACAATCGCTCGAATTTGTGGAGAAATCTAATGATTAGAACAAGAATCAAATCACTTATACATTTTTCTCTCTAATGCTTTGAAGAAATCTAAATAACTTTCACTCTCTATCTTTTATATGCTACTTTCGTTCTACTATGCAACATCCTCCATTGCATGAAATGGTTGATTTGAACCTCTATTATAGAGTGTGAAAGGTTGCATTTATCCAAACGAATAGTCATGTCTATTGGTGAAGGGTTGCATCATCTTCATGTGATTGGATGCATGATTTCATCCTTATCTTCAATGGATAGGCACCCTTTTGTTGTTACATTATCTCCAAAAGGTGTCTCTTCATCTGACAGTTGATGGTGATTGATGGCAGTTGATCATTTTTATCTAGTAGTTGGAAGTTGAGAAGAGTTGATCAAATCCGTTACGATTCGCGAGCATGACATACATTTCACCATCGTGAATGTGAGTTGGTAATTGACTGTTTGTGAGGAATGATAAATCGCGATCGCTATAGATTGTCATGAGCATGATTTGGCCAATCGCGAGTAAGAATCACGATCGTTACATGGTTGTGACTTATGCTTTTCTTCATGATTCTTCTTTGCAACTTTACCGATCTTTCACAACTTCGATCCTAAGCTAATTCCTTGCTTTCCACATATCTTTTTGTACCTTTTTCACACTTTTTGCATAGAATTCCATCTTTAATCATTTCACTCCCAAGATTCACCTAGTTTCTGCACTTGGATAAAAAACAACTACATACCACGTGAAATCTTTTATATGAAGTATAAAATGACTCTAAACCACATCATTTTATGAGTAAAAATATCAAGATAATAAGATGCGAGAACAATATGGCAAAGCGGTACCGACGATGTCTGGTATGGCCGCTTCTACCCCCCTCTCTGTGAATAGCGCGTCAACCCTCCTAGCAAATTGCCGCATCTAGATCCTCTCGGCAAGGCAAGATACTGACTGGCCTCCTTCACCCTAACTCTACTGAACTACTATCGCCTTCCAATGATTGCAGCATCCCTTACTTTCACGAGATGGGCTTATGCTATCACGCCTTAACCATTCGACCACTTTCGGCCTGGAGGAATCCATTTTTTCCTTTCCGTTGGCGACGATGGCTCGCTTCTCTTCTGAGGTCAGGGGGCGATTGTAGGTGTAATGTGAGCAAATTTGGCCTGCCATAGATTGGGATCCTTCCGAATGGAATCGTGTTTCTAATCTCGCCATTGGTCTTTACCGTAGAGTCTTCGGAGCAATTCTTGCTCTTCCTTACGGGAGTGCAAAATCTCATTCATCATGTTCTGCATAAGGGCCATTGTAGCATTTTGTTGTTCGTTTTGCTTTACTAACATTGCCACAATATCTTTCTCTATAGCTTTTCTCCTTCTCCTTTCCTCAAAAGTTTCTTGTCCCTTAGAAGTGGGCTCCTCCACTGCTCGTGACGTGAGGTTTTGAACTATCGGATTCAAGGTTTCGGCTTTGTCGCCTGGCTCCAGGGTATCTAAGAACAAGATAGTTCCTGGTATTTGTGGGGCTTGGTTGGTTTGTTTGGGGTGGTAGCCATGGGGATCTTGATTCAATCCACACTCACCGCACTAATTTGGTACTAGCAAGTGATGTCCACGGTTGTGCGTACGGCCTTCAGCCTCCTCTGAAGTCCTGCGAAATAAGTCCCCGGCCGGAAATGCTTCCGGTGAAGACCCTCCGATGCTTAAGTCAGTCAAATGCGGGAGCAAAGTGGGAGTGTAGTTTTTGTGTAGCAGTTACATTTTAATGGGAGATTGCCTTGCTATTTATAGTAATCTAAGTGATGATGATGAGCAGGACCTACCTAAAGACTTTACACAAGTGGCAAGCTGTCTAAGAATCTTTTCCACCGTCGGAACATTAAATGCTTCCTCTCTGCCCGTCAGTTTTGCATTTAATATGATAGTAGAGAGAAAAGGAGTAGGATGATTTGGCAAGGGTTATGCTGAAGATGATTCGACGCATGATCGATTGGTATCGCTGATGGGGGTATACCGGCACAGATGTTCCTTCACCACATGAAGGTATAAGCGAGATTTAGTTTGGCGTATATGGTGTGCCTTGTTACAGCTGCTTGGCCGTGCCGAGGTGATATGCAGTTGGGGCATGAGTTAGTGGGCTAAAATGTGCTATTTGGGCCTTGGTATCACGTAGTTATACGTTATATGTCAGTGTAAGGATAATTAGAGTCAAATATAACTTTTAATTTACTAACTAATGCATATACGTTATATGTCAATTCAGTGTTCATGCAGTCAGGTAGTAAACTGCAGCAGTTTGCTTGAGGTAGAATTCCAATTAAACACTTCTTTCTAGTTGTTGCTATTATATATGCTAATAGCCAGTAGATGAGATAGTTTTCATTTAGTCATAGTTTAGTTCAATGATACATATATATTACAATATTAATTAAATCATAATCATAACAGAAATACATCATTTTGTCATGACTATATAAATGTATGCTACTAGATTGTAATTAAAACTGATTCACATTCTTATAGTTTACAAAAGATAACTAAAAACATAGAAACACTGAACTAAAGTATAATTATCACTTTAATATGGACTATACAACACAGAAGTATTGTGATAATTGCTGAACGTTGGCCTCAAGGCAATTAATGCATTACGATTGAATTAATCCATGGACAATACAGAAACAGTGGCATTGTAATATTAACTAATAACAATTGATAATTTAGCTTAAATGCCATTTCTTTAGATTTTTTTACTTGTCACTTAACACAAAAATTTATTTGCTCGGTGATATCAAGATAAATATCTCCCATCCTAAACCTACAGCCTACACCTCAACCTTATACCTAAGTCCACACTTACTTAGGCCATCCTACAACTAAGCATACATCTAGGTCCGTATGTTACCATCATCATCATTTTTGTTGATGTAAGGTAACTCAAATCCATAAATAAACTATGAATTCTCTTCCATCTTAAGAATTGACTTAAGTATCGGAGAGGCTTTGCCGGAACCCCGACCAAGCCTTATTTTGTAAGTACGAGGCGGAAATCTTAAAGGAACACGAGGGATCTCGAAGAACCCAAAAGATATCACGAAGAACGGAGTTCACTCTAGATGTCATTTGGGCATCAAATTGGTACGATAAGCGTGGATCGAACACGTGACCTTCAAATCTTCGTTCTTGATGTGATCTATCAACTGAATTCTCCACCTCTCACAAAGCCCTGTTTGAACAAAACTCAATAATGGTGGTTTAATTTCATACCCAGATCTGTCATTTCAAATTCATTTGAGTGACAAAAGACATATACAAGCTATGCGAGCACAATTATTTGAGGATTAATTAAGTCAATGAGATGAAAAAAGAAGACAAAGAAAAGAAAAATAAAGAAAGAAAGCAAATAAAAGAAATGGGTAACCAATTCGAAGGAGGAACAGAAGGCGAAGAATTAAGTGAAAAGTGACACGGCCTAGCACTTGGACATGTGGAGTTTCTCTCATAACGTCGCAAAGTCTCGCATGAGGGCACGCGATGGCACACCCGATGCGATATCCCTAGCAAATGGAGGTTTTCTTTTGGTAAAGTTCTAGAATTTTCTAGCTTAGTCTTCACACATCTAGAGTAGTCTTCATGTGTGTAGAATAAACTAGAGTATGTGTGGAAAATTCCATACTTATCTAGTTGTAGAGATATTTGTATAGAAAATTCTAGTGGACATTGTAATAGTTGTTAAATCGAAGATATTTCTAGAGAATCGATCCGGTCCTTTCGTTAAGGAGGTAGAGAATGCCTATAAATATGTAACTCCCCTCCCATTTGTAATCACCTTGGAAAGTTAAGCAATAAACACTTGTAAAGTTTCCCATAAAAGCTCTCACTATAGTTCTTACTTAGCTTCCGCATTCGTAGTACTACTTATGTAAAAAATTCTCGCAAAGGCTTTGCTAGCATAATTGGTTGGTTGTTTTGTGCTAGTGCCGCATAGTGTTTAAGCGTTAAAATCTTAGCCCGTGACAGTTGGTATCAGAGTATGAATGTTGAATCCGAATCCTTCAACAATAATGAGTGTTGTGGAGAACGTCGAACACGAGCCTCGCGAAGCAGAGAAGCAAGCTTGCAAAGGCGGCCGCAAAGACAAGTATGTAGTAAGAGACCCCATGGCGGAGTTCGAGAGGCATATAGCTCACTTGGAGCTTGTAGTAGCAGAATACCATGATCATTGGAAAGAGCACACTCCAACTGTTGAGGGCATCTTTATCGAGTGCATCGAGCAATTCAAGGAGGAATTGCGAGGGATGGTGCAATAGGTGCGGGATGAGATGTTAGAGAGTCTTAACACATTGGCAGATTGATGCACAAGGGCATGCGAGCAAAATGCAACAAGAATAACCATGATCCAAGGCGACATTCTCAGACTTAGGGAGGAGTTTGAGGCAAGTCGGGCAAGGGAAGTTAGGCGCTATGAGGTGGAACAACTTAGAGCTAGGGTTACTGCTCTAAATCCTCAAAGGGTGGCTGGAGTCGTGGGTGTAGCTCCAAGGGTCGATGTGCCTAAGCTCAATGCATTCAATGTTAGCGGCAAGTTAAAAGACATAGAGAACTTTCTCTACTCAATGGAACGCTACTTTGGTGCCACAGGCATTGTCGATGACACAGTAAGAACTTTCTAAGCTTCATTTTATCTTAAAGATAGTGCTTTATCATGGTGGGAACGTGTGTCCCAACCCCTTAGCGATGAGGAGGCAACATTCACCACATGGGAACAATTCAAAGATGAATAGAGGAAGCAATTCTTGCTAGCAGAGGCGAAGAATGAAGCCCATGCCAAATTGCACTATCTTCACCATAGAGATGGCCACATTTGAGAGTACATCAAGGAGTTCTTCGACTTAACGCTAGAAATTCCTGATCTTTCGCCAAAGGAGGCTCTCTTTTGCTTCATAGACGGGCTTAACCGATGGGCCAAGCTTGAACTTTAGAAGCGTGATGTTCAAGACATTCGTCAAGCACTTCGCATTACCGATTCCCTTATGGAGTTCCAAAAGAAGGAGGGCACCAAAGACAAGGTAAAGAAGCCGTTCCACAATAAAAGTGGGGGAGACAAGGGGAAGTCTCACCACAAGTTATCCAATATTAAGGCCTCATCAAGTGATAAGTCGAAAGGAGACAAATTGACATGGATATCGAAGTGTTTCCTATGCGAGGGGCCACACCTCGCATGAGATTGTCCTTCAAGAAAGAAGCTCGCAGCATTCGTCCAAGACCAAGAGCATAAGGATGAGGAAAAATGCATAGCATGCTTGAGGAGATTGGACATGGTGAAAGCAAGGGCAAACAAAGGCAAGCAAGGTTGCTTATATGTTGAAGCCACATTCAAGAAAGGAGCTCGATGGGGGCTACTTGATATGGGGGCAGATTCGAGCTATATAAGCGAGGAGACAGCACATTCGCTAGGCATCACATGGGAACCATCAAAGACTCGCTTCAAAGGGGTGAATAGCGAGTGGATTGGGCTTGTAGGCATAGCGAAAGACGTGCTGCTTATAATTGGAGCTTGGTCAGGTAAGGCCAACTTTGCCATTACCCCGATAGATGACTACGATTTTGTTCTTGGTGTGGAGTTTATAGATCAAGTAAACCGAATAATCATACCAAGAAATGACACTATTGTGTTTATGCAAGGAGAAAACCCTTGTGTTGTGCACTGTAAAAGGGAAGGTTTGCTTAGCCCTAATCAATTGAAGAAGGGACTTAAACGAGGGGAGCACACCTTCACCGCAATAATGGTAGAAGAAGAGCCGCTAACCAAAGAGCTCGCAATAACGCAAGTGATCCTAAAGGAGATTTTGCCAATACTTGCCAAGTTTGAGGATATCATGCCTAACGATCTTCAGAAAGGCCTCCCACCAAGGAGAGAGATCGATCATGCTATTGAGCTAATCGAGGGGGCCAAGCCCATTGCTAAAGCACCTTACCACATGTGTCCGAGCGAACTCGAGGAGCTTAAGAAGTAATTGGGAGAATTGCTTAACGTAGGCCATATTCGACCATCAAAGAGTCCATGGGGAGCATCGGTTCTATTCCAACGCAAGAAAGATGGATCCCTTCAACTTTGTGTTGATTATCGAGCGCTTAACAAGTTGACAATGAAGAACAAGTACCCAGTCCTGTTCATAGCTGATCTCTTCGACCATCTACAACAAGCCAAATATTTCTCGAAGCTGTATTTGTGCAAAGGCTACTATCATGTGAGGATAGTCGAAGGGGATGAGCCAAAGATAGCATGTATCACAAGGTATGGTTCTTATGAGTTCTTAGTCATGCCATTTGGTTTGACAAATGCTCCTGCAACTTTCTGTACCTTAAGTTTATGGTTGTGTACTTAGTAACACCATAGTAAAGATTCGCATGGATCCGGCAAAGATCAAGGCCATTGTAGAGTGGGAGCCACCCTACAAAACCAACCGAGTTGCGATCTCTCTTAGGCGTTGTCAACTATTATAGGCGTTTCATTAAGGGGCATTCGGACATTGCCTCACCTCTCACTGACTTGCTAAAGAAGGGACAAGCTTGGTGTTGGGTAGCCAAGCAGCAAACCGCATTCGAAGCCCTAAAGGATGTGGTAACTAGACAACTAGTTCTCGCACTCCTCAACTTCGACAAGCCATTCGAAGTATGCACCGACGCCTCTGATTTTGCGATAGGAGGAGTGCTTATGTAGGATGGCCATCACATAGCTTACGAAAGCTGAAAGCTCAATGATACCGAGCCACAATGGCCAACACATGAGAAGGAAATGCTAGCAGTTGTTCATTGCCTTCGCATGTGGGAACATTACTTGAAGGTAGCCATGCCATTCAAGATCAAGACGGACAACAAGGTAGTGAGCTACCACCAAAATCAACCAAAATTTTCTACCAAGCAAGAACATTGGCTAGACTATCTGGCAGAATTCAAGTACAAGCTAGAGTATAGCCTGGGGAAAGACAAACAACGTGGCCGACTCATTGAGTAGGAAATCATGCCTTGCGCCAATGGTCAGTGCAACCGAGGGAACGTTGTTGGAGTGCATCAAAGAGGGATTGATGTGAGACCAACAAGCTCAAAGATTCATGGAGTTGGTCAAAGAGGACAAGACCACTCATTTTTGGATTGAGGATGGGGCACTTTACGCTAAAGGTAACCGCTTGTACATACCAGCATGGGATAACTTAAGACGAGACATCCTTAAGGAGTGTCATGATTCAAGATATGCCGGCCACCCAGGTACTCATCGCACTTTATCTCTAGCTCAAGAGAAGTTTTATTGGCCAAACATGCGGGAAGATATGGAGGCCTACGTACAAACATGTCTTCTATGTCAATAAGACAAGGTGGAGCATGAATACCCGCATGGTTTGCTATCACCACTACCAATTCCCGAGCGAGTATGGGATAGTATTTCGATGGATTTCATCGTTAGCTTGCCCATATCCGAAGGTTGTACAAGCATATTCGTAGTGGTGGATCGCTTGTCAAAATATACCATCTTCATTCTTGCCCCAAAGGAATGTACCATCGAAACTGCCGCAAAGCTCTTTCTTAAGCATGTGGTGAAATATTGGGGATTTCCAACATCAATAGTGAGTGACAGGTACTCACGCTTTACAGAAAGGTTTTGGCAAGAACTTTTCCACTTGTTCGGGATTGAGGTAAAGATGAGCACCACAATGCAGCCGCAAATTGATGGCCAAACTGAACGTGTCAACAGCATGCTTGAAGTTTACCTTCGACATTATGTGGTGGCCAATCAAAAGGATTGGGTAAAGTTGCTTGACATTTCCCAATTCTCATATAATCTGATGAAGAGCGAGAGCAGTGGAAAAAGCCCCATTCGAGATCATCTTGGGGTTTCAACCAACAACACCCAAAAACATTGTTAGCGGCTATAAGGTGAATAGCTCACCCGCTTACAAGTTCGCCAAAGATTGGAAAGAAAGGGCTGATGAGGCTAAGCTCTACTTAGAGAAGTCGGCCAAGTGTACCAAGAAATGGGCAGATAAAAATAGAACACCCCGTGAGTTTCAAGTTGGTGATCAAATTATAATGAAGCTATACAAGCATGGATGAGTGCTTGGACTTCACAAAGGACTAATGCAATGATACAAGGGGCCATTCATAGTGATCATGAAGGTAGGCTCAGTAGCATACAAGCTGGAGTTACCCGAGGCATACTTGAAACTTCACCTTGTCTTTCATGTGAGCCTACTCAAGCCATACTGCAAAGATCCCGATAGCGAGGAATGTAACATCAACAAGAGAGCACCTGTTGGGATAAGAGAACATGTTGAGAAAGACACTGAGGAAATCCTTTTGAAGAAGGTCGTTCGAGCACGCAACAGAGCTACCACTAAGGAGTACTTAGTAATGTGGAAAGGTATACCAACTATTGAGACAAGTTGGGAACCAGTAGAGAAACTTTGGCAATTTTCAAACTTAATCGAGGAGTTTGAAGCACCAGGTTCATTGAGCGCAGTACATGGAAACGAGGGCATTGCCATCTCAAGTGGGGGAGAATGACACGACCCAACACTTGGACATGTGGAGTTTCTCACATAACTTCGCAAAGTCTTGCATGAGGGTACGCGATGGCACACCCGATGAGAAATCCATTGCAAATGGAGGTTTTCTTTCGGTAAAGTTCTAGAATTTTCTAGCTTAGTCTTCACACATCTAGAGTAGTCTTCATGTGTGTAGAATAAGCTAGAGTATGTGTAGAAAATTCCATACTTGTCTAGTTGTAGAGATATTTGTATAGAAAATTCTAGTGGAAGTTGTAATTGTCATCGAATCGAAGATATTTCTAGAGAATCGATCCAATCCATTTATTAAGGAGGTGGAGAATGCATATAAATATGTAACTCCCCTCCCATTTGTAATCACCTTAGAAAGTTAAGCAATAAACACTTGTAAAGTTTCCCACAAAAGCTCTCTCTATAGTTCTTACTTAGCTTCTGCATTCGTAGCGCTACTTGTGTAAAGAATTCTCGCAAAGGCTTTGCTACCATAATCGTTGGTTGTTTTGTGCTAGTGTCGCACAGTGTTTAAGCATTAAAATCTTAGCTCGTGACAAAAGGATTATTAAGAAACCAAGAAGGGGCAATTAAGTGAAAGAAATATAATCCAAGGATTAATTAGATAAGAAGCCACGAAGGGAAGGGAAGGAAAGAAAAATAAAGGGGAGAAAGTGCAGGGGCCTTCAATTCGGCTACTAGTAAATGCACCAGCACTAGCTCAGGCTCGACACAACTACAGCTTCGATGATACCAACTCCGGCTCGGTGCCATCGCGGCTTCGGCCATAATAGCTTTAGCCGTGGCATCTCCATCGGCCTTAACAATTCCAGCTTCGACAGCCCTTTTGAGAGTTCAGCCACCGCTGCCTCAGTTCGACGAAATCTCCACCAGTTAGACTCATAATCTACTTTTATTTTTTTAGATTTTTCATAAAACACAAGTGATGATACTAATTTGGGATTCAGCCTTCAATACCTAGCTTATGGTTTCATGGGTGCTCCACTAATTTACAAATAATTAAGCTTAATTAATTAAATTTTAGATACGCTCACAAAGTGTTATTGACCGGAATTGTTTTGGTAAGACTCATTAGTTATTAAAAAATAAATTATTGCATCTGCTGATGGCACGTATCCAAGGAGAGTTAGGTGTCTCTATGTTCTTGTATTTATCATAGCCA